>CAKAOI010000677.1:0-79309 GCA_916701655.1 Sebastiscus albofasciatus
GGAAGAGGAGAGAAGAAGAGGGAGAGGAAGAGGAGAGAGGGAGAGAGGAGGAAGAGGAGAGAGAGTGAGAGAGAGAGGAGGAAGAGGAGAGAGAGTGAGAGAGAGAGGAAGAGGGAGAGAAAAAAAGAGAGGAGAGGAAGAGGAGAGAGAGTGAGAGAGAGAGGGAGAGAGAGAGGAAGAGGGAGAGAAAAAAGAGAGAGAGAGGAGAGAGGAAGAGAGAGGTCTATCCAAACCCCTGTGGACCTGTTGACAAATTACAAAGGTGTGTGCGTGTGCATCTGCGCACGCGCCTCGTCTGTGTGTCTTTCAATTATCTCTCGCCTCTTTCTTCTTCATGTTTCCACCTACAGCCTGTTTCCTGGACAGAACAGTGCTCGTTGTAATCTCCAGCGTTGCCTTGGAGCTCGTGCCAGTGGCGTTGTTTGGAATATTGCATGTTTACTAATTAATGCCTGTATATGTTCATCCAATGAGCATCTGGCCTCTGATTACTGTCCAATTACCAATTAAGTAGGAAGCTCAGTTAAATCAGCCTACTTCCTCCCAAACGTCTCTTTTTAAATTATTTAACTCATCTATAGTGTTGGTATTGGAGTGAATATATACAGTAAGCAGTGGTGGAGGACATATTTAGATCATATTCTTAAAGTAAAATTACAAGTAAATTAAATAAGTATTTAAAGTATTATTTTACAGAGAACACTTTTCAGAGTGTTATATTATTGAATATATCACATAAGAATATAAGCAGCCTTATAATTATGTATATAGGCAGAGGAAGAAGATCCTTTACCAAAATAAAAGTAGCACTAACACCAAAAAATCATCCATTTCAAGTAAAAGTCTTGAATTTAGAAGTACATAATTAGAAACATTTATTCAAAGTTAGCGCTGCAACTAACTAATTCGTTATTAGTAGTGATTATTTTCATTGTTGATTAATCTGTTGACTAGTTTCTCGATTATTCGGTTAGTTGTTTGGTCTACAAAATGTCAGAAACAGTGAAAAATGTCAATCAGTGTTTCCCAAAGCTCAAGATGACATCCTCAAATGTCAAAAAAAAATATATAAAATATATATATAAAAAATAGTAAATATTTACATTAAAGTAGCTGGAATCAGAGAATTTTGACTTTCTTTTTCTTAAAAACGATTAATTATCGAAATAGCTGACAGCTAATTGATTAATCATTGCAGCTTTACTCAAAGTATTAAAGTACCTATAATATGCAGGCAAATTGTCTTCTGTCACATTCTGTATTGTTTTATATTATTGGCATTTTAATGTGGCAGTTGGCTGAGGTGAAGTTCTTATTTTATATATTTGGTTTTATTACCCTCATCATTGGTGTCACAGTTGGTAAATTCAGGCAACAGAGGGAGGAGGACTCAAATGCAGACAAACGCACACAAGATGAAAGGAAATGTACTGGAGGCAATGGTCAGGAACAGGTTTACAAGATGAGGTGGGAGTCCAAACAGTCCAACAGATCCAAGAGGGAACAACTGGTGAACAGGAACAGGTGGCTGAATGCAAACTGGCTCTGACTGGGGAGAAGAGGCTGGTAGAAGTACTGACGGGGTGATTGGGGAAATGAGACACAAGTGAGCATTTAGTGGATGTATGGGAATCAGGTGGAAACGTCTGAGGCCCTCTGGTGGACAGGTAGAGAATGGCAGAAGACTGCAAGGCATCATAGAAATGCATGAGCCTGGGGAAGTGGACTGAAAGTGGGGACAGAGAGGCAGAGGTTGGGAAAGTAGGCTTTTTTAAAATCTGAATTTGTAAAGATGTCAAATAAATGTAGTGTGGTAATAAGTACAACATTTCCCTCTGAAAAATTAAATTTAAATACTCAAGTACCTCAGCAGGGCACTCAAGCACAGTCATATGTGTTACTCTCCGCCTCGGTGCTGTGGTTGCATAGTTGAAGTATTAACAATGCATGATATTTTACAAACTGTTTTGAAAGAATATTATTTATCTGAAAAGTAACTAGTAGATGTCTCATGAATGGGAGGTAAAAAGAACTCAGTAGTGGAGGGGAACAATAATATTAAATAATAATAATAATAATAATTATAATCTTTATTTTATAGCACCTTTCAAAACACAGTTAAAAAATGCTTTACAATAAAAACAGAACACATTTCACACAAACACACACTCTTTATGTGTCTGAAAATCAATTGTCTGCTTGTAAATTGGAATAGACCATTGTGCAGATTAATGTAGGAATATTAATTTGATTTGTGTCTTTTTTTGTATTATTTTTATTTGTATGTTATGATTTTGTAGATATTTTATTTATTTATATATTTTTATTTATTTATGTATTTATGTATGTATGTATTTATTTATGTATTTATTTATTTATTTGATTATTTATTTATATATTTATTTATTTATTAATATTATTTTGCATATAGGAGTTATTTGATTTGATGACCAAAATGTGACAATGTTTATGTAAAAAAATCCATAAAATACTACAAAAAAACCCAGAACACATTTAAAACAGAAGGATAATGAAATGTACTAAAAGCCAATAACTAAACACATAAAAAACAAGAACAAAACCACTAAAATTTAATAAAACATAAATAAAATCACTGAAAAGCAATTCTAAAAAATTGTGTTTTTAAAAGTGATTTAAAAGACGCGACAGAGTTTGCAGCCCTGATCTCCTCGGGCATGTCGTTCCATAGTCTCAGTGCTGAGGTGCTGGACTGTAACATGCTATAGGTGCTATAAAGTAACATTAAATGTATATACTCCAGTAAAGCATCTCAAAATAGTCCGTATACTTGAGCTGCTGTTCTCACTCACTATGAGAATATAGTGATGGGTTTCTCTTTTTATCAACTGCTATTGAAATATATTGAGATAACATGGCCTTCTAATAATGTAAAAAAGTTTTTAAGTATCCACAGAATCATTTCACGCTTGCTTATCAGCACTAACTGTTAGGATGAACCGTACCATTCAGAATGTGTGTCTATTCGTTTTTTATGTAAATCACTGCAGTTTGACCTTCTCTGACATAATTACCCTATTGACCAGAAATTCAGTGGTTCATTTCCCGCAGTTCTTGCCAGGGGTCATCCTGCCAGACAAGGTTAACTGCTTGATAATATTTCTAAAGGGAGCCATAAACTGCGCATTAAATATTTTGGACGGCCTTAAGGCTATTGAGCAACCAGACGGACCGTGAACAACAGCGAGACGCTGCAAAAGCTCTTCTTTATTGTATGTCTGCTTTATTATTTTGGAAACATCAATGACACATTCACTTGCTAGTTCACAGTAAACTCTAACCCTTCCATATCTTCAACTGGTGGATTACTACCTGAGATGACAGGAGTACGTAGCAGGATTTGTGACAGCAGAAAAACAACTCGTCTTTAATGTGTGTGTGTGATATGAAGCAACGGGCTGTTGATTGACAATGAAATAAAACTAACTAAATACCCCTTGGCTGCTAAATAGTGTCTCACACTGTGCTATATTGTCCCTAAAATGCTCAGGGAAGTGTTCAACTGCTCCATTGTGGGAAATAATGTTAGTGTAGGGCGACTAAAACGGCAGCTTTTGTCTAAAACTAATCAACCCACAGGACCAAAAAACAGTGGCTGTGGAATATGGCCGTTCCAGTATAGTTCAGGTAAGTGTCACTGCAATCCAAAACAATAAAAAGCTCATCACATAAATAAATAAAGAAACAAATAAATACAGTTTTTCCGTGGAGACAAAAGATAAAAGCGTATTTGCTCCAACAAAGCTGCCAGGTAGAAACAGTCCTACTTTACTGTGGTGGCTTTTTGTTATTTTTACATCCAGACTTCTTAATTATGTAAAAACAATGTCTTTGGTTTATCTAGTCACAAGTTAATGCAGGAGTGGAGGGTTATCTTGGGCTTAATTATAATTTTTGAACACCTGGCTTTCCATTAACATCAATTTAAACCCATCCACAGCAACAGTAAACGCTTTGGGAAAGTGCTGTGGTGACGTACTTTAAAGAGCGAAGGAGAGGGAGGGTTGGATGGGTCCAACAAACACAGGGCTTTCATCCAGGAGACCTCTGTTCATGTCCCGTGCGTTACGTTTCACTTTCTCTTTACAATCAGCTGATCGTTCGTGTCCCGTGTTCACAAATTTAAGTCACATTTTCACTGTACAAACATAATAGTAAAAAGCCCAACAATGTTATTTTTTCCTAAACTTAACTAAATGGATTTGTTGCCTAATCCTAAACAAGTGTTTTTGTTAATTCACAGCATTAAGCATGTGTTTACAGCGACCGAAAAGGGACGCCAACAAGTCTGACAAAGCGTCAGTATGTGACGAGTTGGGATGCGACTGTATGTGCAGAAACAAAACATTTCTCTGACCTTATTTAACAAGAGTTAGAATTTAAGCATGGTTTGCACCTTCAAATAAATAAATGAGATGCAGGGAAATATCCTGCAAATAATGTAAATAAACAGACATGTGTCCTTGCAGATAAGATTCTGTAAGGCGAGAGACATCACAGTATTTATTGCTGCCTGGATCTCCTTGCTTTATCCTTCTCATGGAGGGTGCTCGCATGATGGAAATGTACAGTGTCTTGCACAAAAGCATTTTAAAAGAACAAGGCGAAAACTTGGTCGCTGCAGCAGCATCGCCTCGCAACGGCAATGAGTGACACGAGCACAAATAATCCACCTTATTGTCTTTTATATATTGAATTTGGTGTGTATCACGGAACTCCCTTTAATTTCCCTCACTGTGTATTGCCAGTGTGTGTTTGTCCTCTCACAGCTTCCACTGAGGAACAGTGAATGTCACTCATTTACTCAGTGCTCCAGAAAGCTCTGCCTATGAGAATGATATTGTTTTTTAATCCATGCAATGTTTTGCTGAGTTTGCATGTCTTTTGCAGCATCGCCCTCATGCTTCACAATCACAGTGGTCTGTTTCACTCTATTCTTTTGCAGTAAAACTCCGCTATAGCTAATGAAGGTTAAAGGCACCCTGTTGAGTGTTTGACCACCGGTGGCACTGCTGAGCAATGTTTTAATATTTGATTGTATTTTTAATTATCTCACTGTATTTTCAGGTTCTCTGTAAAGCACTTTGATCAACACTTTCATGCAGGAGACTTTAGTTCATGTACTGTCACAGATATGTGAATACCATTTACATTTTTATTAACCATAACCATGATCTTTCCATAACCCCTATAACACCATAGGGGGGCCAGCGTGTAGGATTTTAGGAGATCTAATAGCATAAATTGAATATAATATTCATAACTATGTTTTCATTTGTGTGTAATCATCTGAAAATGAGAATTGTTGCATTTTCATTAATTTAGAATGAGTCCTTCATATCTACATAGGGAGCGGGTCCTATTTATGGAGTTCGCCATGTTGCTCTGCCATGCTTCCACAGTTACCCAGAACAGACAAACCAAACACTGGCTCTAGAGAGAGACTTCCGTGTTTTTTACGTTACCTGACGGCCACCGTAGATCTCCGTCAACTTGAGGTGAGCACACAATGTGAGCTGCCAAATGTGAAACTGTGGTAGCGGTAGTCGACATCTGAATTTTGTTGCTCCTAAAGTCGGCGAGGCGAAGGTCCTGAAAGATACCACGGCGTTACCACGGCTTTGCACTCGGCAGCTCACGTTATCACAATCTTGGAAAGGGAGGAGTGAGTGGAGGGGTACTCAGTTGGTTGCAATCTGCAACCACTAGATGCCACTAAATCCTACACACTGTCCCTTTAAAGAAAGTTTGACTTCAGACTTATTTTTGCAACCAGAGAAGTCGCCCCCTGCTGGCTATTAGAAAGAATGCAAGTTTAAGGCACTTCAGCATTGGCTTCACTTCTCAGACCCGTAGTTTGCCCACTAGATACACAATTTTTTGCAGACTAAAATGAGTGGTATAGCTGTTGTTAGTAACGTGCTGCAAGAGTCAATATAAGAGGAAGAGAAAAAGACAGCTGCTGTGCAAAGCTTTTATGAGGCAGTAAATACATTCCACATGTTCTAAGGGCTTAAGGATACGTCACGTGTTGGTGAGTAATGTTGAATGCAAATTATAATGAAAACCCCTCAAGGTACCTTTGAGTGCATCACTTGAAACGTAGTTCAGAGATGATAGACAGTTACTCCTCCACCCTCCCTTACAGCTAACCTGGTGTTCTGAACCAGTAACACCCCCCCCCTTCCCCAGTCCAATGCACCCGGGGCTCAGCAGTGTGTGCTGACGTTAAAATAATTGGCTTCACTTTTTCAATTCACCATTGTTCTTTGTTGTGTAGGGGACATGATGACGTGAATAGCCAAAAGGCGCAATTATGTTACAAAAGACGAGAAAGAAAATCAATGTATTGGGTGTATTTTTTCTATCTAATTTAATAGTATAGTGCTCACTATTCATATATCAGTCACTGCAATCAATAAGGAAAGAGCTTAGACAAAAGCATGGCAATATTTATACAAACACTGTATCAAGATACACAATGTTACAAACATGCACGTCTAAAATTATTAGAATTTCGAGACAGCAAAGCTTGCAAACGAGCAATAATCAATTTTAAGATTAGATGAGGGCCTGATCTCCTCGTATCACGGTGCACACACACACAGGCAGTAGTGCATGCTCACAGTACGTGCTCATTTGGGCGTGAACAAGCGGTGGTAATTTCATGATGAGAGGCGAGGGCTGACCACCTCCAGTGTAGCAGTGAAAGGGAGCTGCATTAGGAGGTATGCATTAGCAGTAGATGTGGTCGGGAGCTGGTCAATAAAAGCAGGTCTTTTCATCTCTTATAAAAGCAGTGCACCTCCCACCAGGGCGTAATGACAGTCATGTAATGGAAAGCAGAGTCGACACCAGCTTCTCCCGAGAGGTAAATCATGTTCCTGCGTTGGAGGTGCAGAGCAAACCCCATATATAAATATATGACACCATAAATGTGAATATATGTCCCAAATATGGATATACAACACCCCAAATATGTTGTAGATTCTGTTCCTGCTGAGGCTGCATTCACATGTAAGTGCTGACTGAAAAGACTGATCCACACAATAACCGCATGGAAAGATACGACTGTACTTTGGTTAATGTACTAACTGAATACAGCTGCACAGTATTCACGTGGCTTTATATACTGTACAGCCGTACAAAGTGCCGAGCTGTTGCCAATATGAAGTCCTAATCTGATTAATCTATTTACACGCTGACATACATACTGACAGCTCTCCGTGTAATCCTTTTTTACATGCCTGAAATACTAGAATTAGTTCGTTAATGATATAAACTTGAATAAATAAAAGACTTCAGTGATGTCTCTTGTAAGATTTATGGCTTTCATATCAATGTTGATGCAGTAATTGGTTATCTTCTCTCAAAAACTTTTGTTTTTTTCTGGCTTTTAATTGAAGCCAATCCTATCTTTCCCTTTAAGAGTATATTTTAATGGATTATCTGCATGGTTTTAAGGGGTAACAATCCCTTAAAAGGGACTTCAAATTCAAGCCTTCACTCCAATGTTCAATCATAAAAGGAGAACGAAACATGTGTCAGTCTAAGAGCTTCTGTTCGGACTGATTTCCTGCTCTGACACATTTTGATCCTGGTTCAGTTTGTCAGGCTCGTTGAAGATGGGCTTTTCAGAATAAGAGATTAAAAGGCTGCTGGGTCACAAACTTTCTCATTTTACAGCTAAACAGTACACTACAAGATGTTTCTGAAAACATTTGAGGAGAGAAATAGGCATTACAATAATAGAATAATGATTCATATGTGATCAGCGCTGCCTAGTTTGACCGTTTGGTCGGAGATCGCGAGTGATTGACAGCTGCCTCTCATAGATGGCAGATGGACAGTAGACCTCAGATCAGCTCTGACTGGTTGTTTTCCTCCAGTCTGTGAAATCTTGCAGATGCCGTTAGGAACACCGGAGGACACTGGAGGACATCGGAGGACACAGAGGAACATGATTTCTTTTACAGATTGTCTCATCTACTATCAAAATATAGTGTCCGTTTTATAAAAATAGGATTTTTTAATCATATTTGCTCCATTTCTACCCACTGCAGCTTTAAGGTGTACTTCTAAAATGACACTGTAACTGTCAGCAATCATTCCAGAAAAACTTGCAACAATGACAAGAACCCTTAAAAAACCCTTTCAGATCTCATATTCAGGGTGTGGAGACGCCGCCTATATCTCACCTTAACTGACCTTAGCTTGTTCAGATATGGAAAGGATCGCTTTGCAATCCCGCTAGGCACAATCCTCCGAAAGGCAGCAGCATATAGCAAACAGTGCTGTCCTTTTAGATATTAAATTTGATAGCCTTAAACAGAACACCGCTTTTGCTCACAGATAAAAGATGACTGATATTGTATTTTTCAAACAGGTATTACCACCGCCAGTGTAAATATTCTGTAGCAATAAAACAGCTCTGACATTTCTGTTTATGCTAAAGGGTGAGTACAGTATAGAGTCCTATTTTGATGAGGCAGCAAACACACACGTAGAGCACAGCAGGTTATCTGTGACCGCTGCGTCCTTATAAACACCCGGCGATTATGCCGAAGACGTGAGAGAAACATTTAACCAACACGTCCTTGCTTCTCTCTCTGCGGTGCTCTGCTGGCCTTCGGGCAAAAGCTGTTGAACAAAAATAATAGATAGAAAATTACACAGAGGCATTGTGTGGGAGTTTTATTTTATTTTTTTTTATTGTAAAGCGGTTTTGTTTTTCTTGTGTGGTAAATAAGCTCTGAGAGCAAAACTGGTGCAATCTTGTAACACTAATGGAGATTATACAACATCCATGACGGAACAAAAGATTCACTTATTTACTGTTTCTCCGACCTAAAGGTGAAAAGAGCTGCAAACAACAGCAAACAACTTCCGTCCTACATGAATCATTATGTTTTATTTTGTTCTATGTTCTGGTTCATATATAATACTGAAAATAAAGCTGCATTCTGCTTTGTGTTTCCATGCATATGTCTTCTCAAATCTGAGGAATGTCAGGAGCAGCTTGCTTTTTGTTAACCTCCTCCTGAATGAAATAAATCAAATCAAAAAACATTGTATGAATTCTTGCTTCTCAAATGTGTCCGCTCAGACCTTGAGGAGATCGCATACTCTCTTCCTCTTTAAGTAGAAACAAGTATCTAGACACACGTCACTTTCAAGGTCTGAGAGGCATGTGCACGAGAAGCGGGGACATGTATTATACGTGCATGAGTGTCTATGTGTGTGGTTGTGTGTGTGTGTGTGGTAATGCAACCAGAACACACTTTGTACGGCACAAAGAGCCCATTGCCCTGGAGCAATGGGCTCCAGCCTCAGAGAGCCATCCCTGTGACAGGGCCGGGGGTCCATGGAGCTAATCAGACCCCCGGGACATGTTCTCAGGCAACACTTTCTGTTGTTGATACTTGGGGATTCTCTACACATAAGGACAAAGAGGGATAAAGTCAGGCTGAAGGTCTTTCTCCCCCCCTGCTCATCGGCCACCTTTGGCATGGTGCTGACTGCAGAAATTCATGTGCTGATGTGTGTGAGTACATCAAGTTGACAATTTTCTCTTTATTGTAAATAGTCTGACAACTCTGAACTGATTGAATCAGTATGTTATTTGCATGATGCCGATGTTTAGAAAGAACTAAATATGAATGGGTTTTGGGTATTTGTTGTTTTTTATTTGAGCCAATTTCCTATTAAGGGTTTGTAATGGATTGTCTGCATAGTTTAAGGCTTTTTAAGGGGGTAACAGTCTCTAAAAGGGACTTTAATTCTTCTTTTTATTTAAGACAACCAAAGGGTTTGATATGCAACAAATGCACAAAGCTGGATTTGAACCAGCAACATTGCAGTTATGTGACTTATGCAATAACCATTCAGCTTTGCTGCTCCGATAAGAATTAATTTTTCAATCAAATTGAGACCTTCACCCCAAAGTTGAGTTTAAGGATGAATAAATAATATTATTCTGCTTTTCATCAAAAAGATCTGAATAACTTTAATGTCATCAAGCGTTCCCAAAACATCAGTGTGAGCTCCGTTAGCAGCTGCTGACAGCAGCTCTGGTACATTTCAGCTGAGATATGAGTCACTTCACAACTCTTAATGAAACAGAATGATTCGTTAGGCTCATTCAAGACAGGCGTTTCACAATAAGAGACACCTTTATGAAAAAAAAAAACCCTGTGAGGGTTGACAGAAGGAAAACTCAAACAGAACAGGCAAGATTTGAACCTACAATCTTCAGACTGATGAGCTGTTCCTCCACCAGTTGAGCTGTGAGGACTCTGTGAGGTGACCTTAATATTTCAATTAAGCTGAAATTCAGGGGGTTGCTCCACATTTGTGGGGCTTCATGGCAGGTTGCAGGTTATTTAATGGATAAATATGCAATATATTAAAGGGTTTTACTTGCTTATCTCCTCCATTTAAGATTTTTTTTAAGGTTTTTAATAGATTATCTGCATGTTTTAAGGGGTAACAGAAGGAAAAGACAAAACATGCAGGAGGGGTTTGAACCCACAATCTTCAGACAGTGGAGCAGTTTCTGAACCAGCTGAGCTATCAGGACTCCAAGAGGTTAACTGAGTCTCACAGAGAAGAATTAGACTGTGTCAGTTTGTCAGTGTGAATCTATTTCAGGTGAATGTGTTTCAACGTTAACAGGTTTCAGTGTGAAGTCTGTAACCTTTGTTTCTTTGCACATTGATGAAGATGCTGCAGGAACCTCGAGGTTCCTGCAGCTTCTGTCTGATCTTTGTCTCTCTGGTTCTTGGTGTTGATCAGCGTCAGAAGATGGTCCAGTTAAGGACACCGACCACCAACGTTGGTGTGTGTGTATGTGTGTGTTTTCATTTGTCTGCTCTAAAAAACAACTACAAATTTCAAACGCTTCGATCACAAAAGCCAACATCGATTTCAACTTGCGAATTTCCGAATTTCCAACATCAAGGAGGAAACAGAGAACACCTAAGTACATGTAAGCCCAGCTAGCTTCTATTATCAATGTATGTTTCAGTCTTTAAATGTGATAGAGGAGCTGATCATATGACCTTCACCTTCTGTAAACTTGTCTTGTTAAGGCCTGTTAACTTCCCCTTAATTAAAAATGGAAGTATTTTTGTGGAAGTATAAAACGCCTTAAAATCTACAAAATAACATTACAGGTATCTACAACTTAATTTGTACCTTAACGAACCAGAACTTCAATTAAGATGTCAATTTGTTATGTAGCTGTGAACCCCCACAACTGTGCAGCAACCACAGACTGTATATAAGAAGTGGACATAGTCACCGTGACGTCGCCCATTGGGTTTTTGGACCGCAGTTTTGAAACCTCGAGTTCAGCATTTTGGCCGTCGTTATCTTGGTAATTTAGAACCAGAAGTGACATGAGAGGATGGAGCTAAACACAACTATCAACGAATGCTATATGAACATCATGCTGTATTGAAGAAGACTTAAAACTAGCGATTGAGACCATAAACTCATGTTTACAATGTTTACTGAGGGAATAAATCAAGTGAGAAGTAGGCTCATTTTCTCATAGACTTCTATACAATCAGACTTCTTTTTGCAACCAGAGGAGTCGCCCCCTGCTGGCTGTTAGAAAGAATGCAGGTTTAAGGCACTTCCTCATTGGCTTCACTTTTCAGACTCGGAGGTTAAACCCCCTGAATTTGCACCTTAATTGAAATATTAATGTTACCTTACAGATTCAATTTTGAAGAGGTAGAAACTTCTTAAAATGCTGAAAAAAGTGTCCATGAAAGCAAAATTTTAACTGACCGATCCATAGTGCAGTATTCTTATTAAATAAAATATCACTTTAATAACATAAAAGCTTCTAGAAAGTGTATTGAATGCTGTGTTTGTGCTGTTTATACAATCATATAACAACATCATCACTATTCAAAACCAAAGAAGCAGCCCCCTGGGACTCGCTCTGAGGCAACAGTTTCTGTTGTTGACGCTTGGAGAGACGGAGGGATGGAGTCGGTCTGAAGGTCTTTCTCTCCCCTGCTCATCGACTAGTTTTGAGTGCTGGGTGAAGTGGTACATCATTATAGTATACAATATTATGCTAATAAACAGCACTATTGGCCGAGCACGGCTACCAGAATGTGGCTTTACATTCGATAACATTCAAAGTAGTCAGATGTCTGATTTTTAAATACAGAACTGAGAGACAAGAAGGTGACATGTTTCTAAGTAATCACATAATAATCTAATAATGTTATACTTTGTCATTTTAAAACTACAGAAGTATTGATAGTGATACAAAGGACTAAATGTGAACTAAAACCTCATTTTAGCCACTGATACTGAATGTATCATCATGCATCTCCCTTTTATGATCTAATTCATCAGGGTGTTCTGTCGTAAATGACAGATATTACATGGGATGCATTGAATAAATTAACTTCATGGAGAATTAATATCAGAGCAACAGGGAAATATGGCAGTTGGTTTTAGATGCTACAGTACAGCCGTCATGGATCCACTTGGTAATTTGCAGGTATATTCAGTCATCCATTCATTTATTCTCCTTCGAACATGACCATGACATGCTAACATGAATAAAATCCTCTGTCCTGGTATATATAATATAAATATATATATCATGATACAGTATTTTTGTTGTTGTCGTTGAAGAAATCAATTGAAAACTTAGTTTTTTCTCCAGACAGTTCGGTCTATTTTAGGTTAATCCAGTGAATAAGATACCTGACAAATCAATATACTTCATCACTTTGATGCAAATTTATCATTACCATATTAAAATCAAAATTACCATACAGCAGTCCTACTCATTGATTTGTAAGTATTGCCTACAAAGGTCTAAAACAGAGACTTCAAAGTGATAGCTTCCTTTGTAAAAACGCTATCGCAAAACCTCTGATTCTTAACAAATATATATCACCTCATGTCATGACTGTATTTTTATACTCATTTATACTGTACATTCAAGAAATATTCTTATTAATTTCTGATTCATGCCATTTTAGCATTTATATTTAACACACTTAGTAGATCCCACTTCTCAGGATTTAGTATTTACTTATATATTTGTACATATTTCATATTCTTTATTGTCATTTTCTTATTTCTAATTTAGTACTTATATTTCTTTACATATATTGTGTTTATATTGTAGCATTATGTACATAATGTACATGTTATATGCTCCTTTATTTCTATTTTCTTATGTTTATACAAGAGCAACTGTAAGTATTCTGATTCTGATTCTGAGCAGTGAATCGGTATTATTAATTTTTACCCAATATACATTTTAATTGTGCGCGCTCTTGTTTCACTTACAAAAAAAGGGTTCACATATGTTATGATTGAGTCCTTTCCACCCAGCTGAGTGATCGCACTACTAAGGCCAGAGAAAAACATGCCATCTGTGCAATAATTTTGCTGCACCATAATCTGATTGGAAACAATTCCACCGGAGTCAGTCTGCAGAGATGTACCGCTCCTTGTGTTTTATGGAAATCAAATGTCAGAATTGACTAACTGGGTTCCCCCAAAGCCTCTGCAGTAATCTTGCCCTGAAGCTTCTGACATTCATGCAAAGGTGAAGACTGACTGTCTTTGGTGATTGGTGCAATATTGCCCCAGAGGTTAGAGCAACCGCCAATCAGTCGCTTTGCAATATAGCCGGGATTCTGATCCAGATCTATTCTGTCGAGTGTGCTTTATAGTCAGGGACCAGAGGAAGAAAAATATGCAAATCCAGAATGTGAATGAACAGATGCATCATGTGTCAAATCAAAGCATATTATATATTATATTCCATTGTCTTCAAGTTTTATGATATTCATAAACTAATTATATATATAAGGGCAAGTGGAGAAATGCTGCAGAGAATGTGTGTTTAATATTGCAGTTCAATAACTGACAGATATAAAATGCCTTAAAGAAACGCTTGCACTGTACTTGTGTTTCCTTGCTTGTGGCAAATAAAATGAGTTTATTCCTGAACTCCCTGTTCTCAAATAAAGCACACTAATGAAATGTTTTAACTTTCCATGAATGTTTTTAAGCGCATAAACGTATAAATGTGGCTCAGACTCCAAGAGAAGAGATGTACAAAGAAGCAGCTCCCTTGCTTTGCTTCCTTTCTGGAAGAAAGAACTATCTATCTACTAAATATTATACTTTTTATAATGTACTTCACTCTTGACATATTTGGGTAGTTCTGAGTTTGTTAGTCGAAGTGTAGAAAAAACAAAAAAAAGGAATGTCGAACTGGGCTCGCTGCCAACTGCGCCACTGGCAATGTACATCTTAAAACAGCATAAAGATATCTCGGAACAAAGTTCAGATGATGCATCACATCCTCTGAGACCAATTATCTGTTTTTCCTTCTTAACCACGCAACTCTCAATTTCCTCTCGTTTCCAAACTAAACACAATAAATTGGATTATTATCTGAGGCAACGGAGAACTTTCTATGTTTTGAAATGTAATATCTAAGAAAATGTTGACAGTAAATACACAAAGAAAAGAACGGTCTTTTTTTATAAAAGCAGTTTTTGCTCACTACATATATATTCTATATGATCAGAGAAACATCTATCACCCTCTTGAAGCTTGATTATATATGACTGGTATGTTTTGTACGCTGCGATCAATAGTTATGATGAGAAAGAGTCCATAGTCGACTCAATAATGGAGGTCTTTTTCTTCATGTCTGCTGCCTCTTGTATGCTTTTCATGCCGAACAAGAGACCGATCATGAGATCATGAGCGACCTTGTCATGTATGTTAATATAAAAAGGGTACAAAAAGCCGATGTGTAACAATTACTCCTGAATAAAAGTTGTGAGAAAGTGAGGCAAGTACACTGCAAGGTCTTAAATCAGTGCTGGACAGCTCAGGTGTTTTGCTTGTCTGCCACTTTGATTTGTACCTCTGGGAGACGGAATGACACCCTTTACCCTCCTTCCGCCGCCGACCTTGAGCGGGAAAACCAGAGGAGGGATTGGGATTGGCTCCAGCCCAAACTTGAATAGTCATCTGTCCTGCCCAATCAGTCAGCCTTTCTCCATTAAAACAAGGGCAAAGCAGCGAGTGCAAGCACACAGGGGTAAAACACAGGTGTCAGTGTAAAACAAAAGAGAAGCCGATCTTGCCAAAAAACCTCCGGGAGTAAACAGGAAGCCTCTCCCCTTTGTTGGATGCGACATCCCTGGAGAGATGAATGTAAAGGCCTGAACACATGTTGAGATGTGCAGGAATGGTTGTGTTGGCAATACATGACGGTGTGAGAAAGATGTATTTTAAAGGGGCTCTATGTAAGAATCAGAAATTGCTTGTTAACAGTGACAGTCAGTGTCTTGTTGTTTGCACTACATTGGTCAAAACAGTGAGGTGACACACACAAGACTGATTGACAGCTAAAACCAAACTATCCCTATATATATTTCACATGCTTGGCAGATATGTTAGCTTAGCTCCCCAGTAGGAGCCCCGTCGTCGGTGATCCCCGACATCGGTCACATTCCTGTTTTGCACGACGGGCCACACGACGGGCCACACTAGATATAACTTTGTTTTTTTTTTGTGCTTCCATGGAGTTTGTGTTGGAGTCTCAGTTGTGGTGGGGGCTGGTCGTTTGTTAGCGTTAGCGGACTCCATTTCTAACTGAACGTTATCGTTGCACACTGTTAGCCCTGTAGCGGAGCTGAAGAGCGTGAAGGCACTCACGAGCGCATATGACGTCACATCCGATGGATTTTCCCGTAAAAAATGGCCCACATTCTTCAAATTAAAAGCAGTCGACAGGCTGAAACCCAGAAAGTCGTGGAAGGTCTCATTATTTATTTGAGGTTACAACCTGTTCACACACATTGGCAATAAAAAACGATTAAAAATGTTTATACGAGTAAAAACTTACACACATTCTCCTTTAATAATACTAATGGTGCTAAATGCGAGATTGAGAGCAGTTCTATTGCCTCTGCAAGGTTGTCAACATGGTGAAAACTGAGCCGGCGGCTCGTAGATAACAGTACTAACAATGAAAACAACAGCAAAACTTCTGACAGAGCTAACAGTGTTAACCTGGAGGAGAACCGGAGGACTTCCATAACAACCGCGTCAGTCAGGACGGCGTTATCAGCTGTAATCACGGTATGAGCGCAGTGCAGAGCCGCAGCCATGAGCTAGCCAGTGGGACACGCTCACATGCACTGACAAAGGCTCACATTAAAAGCATGTGTGGCTGGCCCAGCAATGTCAACAAAGCACGGAGAAGCTCGGATTACAACACACACAGAGGGAGAGATACTTCATTCTCTGCTCAGGTAGACATTACTCCTCTACATCTTTACATAACACATAGTGGTTAGCTGCTATATTAATGCTCTGGATATTATATAGAGCACCTTTATGGCTGCCGTAGCAATTACTGATGAGAGCTATGATATCATTTTGGGCACAAATTCAAGATGCTCATTTATCTATCTATTCTATCCAGAGACGCGGTCCACACAAACAGAACAGCTGTGGGGTTAAACCACATCAGGTCCTCAGGTAATTCTAGTTCAGTGCTAATGGGCTTTTATTTTGAGGAAAATAGCTGCCGTGTTTATATGCAACACACCTCATGGATCACTCGCTTGTTTGTTTGTTTGCTCATCTGTTGATTTTCCTGGTGACAGTTTAGCCTATCTGACCCCGAGTGGCCACGAGGAGGCATGGTTCATTGTACAGATGACACTCGCCTCCTCTGCAATGATAATGAGCTGCTCAGGGTCTTCTGGGTGTCCTTGTTAAAAATAAACAGAATAAGAGGAATTATGACGTAAACTGAATGATATTAAAAAAGTCTTCTTTGCCTGACATGAGCTGTCTTGATACTGAATTATCCCATTTTTCTAATGTAATCAGCATAAATCTCTGCACATTTTTGATCCACATACTTCCAGCTGAGCTGTATATGTTTAATTCATAAAGGCTTGTGGATCACTCAAAAGCCTTTTATTTTTTTGACTGCTGCCGGTTGTACGGAGACAATGATGCCACATTTCCTCAGCGGACTGGAAACATGCAAAACAAAAGGCTCCACGTATGAAAGCTTCATCCAAGTCTAAAGCGGCAGACCCACAAATTAGCAGCTGAATGATGCAGGTGACACATTGTTTCTGATTTCACCGTGCCGCTTCGCCTTTTAATAGAAAGAAATCACAAGTAGAGAAGTGACAGTAGACATTCAAAGCAAATCATAAATGGGAAAAGTCCTCCGCTTGAGTCCTTGAATAGAAACATAGTAGAATAAAATGACTTCAGATAAAGAATATTCATAAATAAGTCTCACTCTCCTGCTCTCTCTCATACTGTATATTAATAAGAAATCATAAAAGAAAATTAACTACAAAATGATACCTTTAATAGTATAATGAATGACTCACCATAAAACACTGGTATTTCTAATATTATATTGGATGGGATCTCTTGCTGTGTGTAACTCTTGGCAAATGGCTGACTTTTCTAAAGACCGCATGAGAAACTAAAATACATACTTTTAGACTTTGCATGCTTTTGAGGCGATCTTCAAAACAAATCAATCTGCTCGATCTGGAATGGCCAGCTCCCCCCCCCGCACTGTTGAGATGGGAAAGACGCCCATGTTTATGGCTTGTGGCAAGAGGGTTATAATGTAAATGCACAGTATTTTTAACACTATATCCATTCAATTTTGGTTGAAAGGAAAAGTTTGTAGCATTTCGGAGGATCGCTTGGCAGAAATGGAATATAATATTCATAACTATGATTTCATGAATGTAATTAGTCCTTCATATCTACATGGTCCATGGCAGGTCCTCTTCACGAAGTCCGTCATGTTTCTACAGTAGCCCAGAACAGACAAACCAAACACTGGCTCTAGAGAGAGACTTTCACGTTTTTACGTTACCTGAAGGCCACCGTTGTTCGCCAACACGCTTGTGAAACTGCGGTAACGTGAGAGTGCTAAACCGTAGTACCGCCAGCCACCGTCTGACTTCTGTTGCTCCAAAAGTAGCGTTATAAGGATGGCCTCTGAGCGAGGCGAACGGTGTTACCACGGTGGGGTATTCAGTTGGTTGCAATCTGCAACCACACCACTAGATGCCGCCAAATCCTACACACTGTAAACTTTAATTACATTAACTGATGGACATTGGCTGACAAGAGGCATGCGTGTTTGCAACATGGATATATAAGCTTTCCGAAGAATTTCACAGCTACCAAACAGACCAACCAGGAGGAGTTGAATGTTGCAACAAAGGTATAATCCCTCACTGGCTTCCCACCACCAAATATTGCCACTTTTTTTCTTTTTTTTTCAAAAATCAGGTACATTACAGCTTTAAAAAGACAAGGTCATAGAGGGGTAATGTCAATTATATAAATATAACCTGATTATTATAAGACTAGCCTATTGTTGCCCTGTTGTTACCATGTTATTGCTTAGATTTTCTGAGATACGCTTTACAGTGATACATGTTCATGCGCTGCTATCACCCTAATATTACCAATATATGCTCACTGTTATTAACAATATTACCTGTTGTTCCCAAAATATTATCATCTACGTCTATGCCCTCTAGAAAGACATATCATTTTTGTGGATTATACTTTTCTAATATCAATATATTGAAGTACTGTATAGGTTACTTTGGTATTTTATCTGTTCATCCCTTTCCGACACCATCATAAAACAACACATTATTCATGATTCTTCATAATCAGTCACTGTAACAACAACTCAGTGAAAAATTCCTTTTAAGACTGAAGTAAACATGAACAAGGTGATCTGGTAATATTGGTGTCAAGTCCCTTCCTTATTAAGAAATAATAAAGCATACACAATAACCTTGAGCGAGCCTTAACAAAACAATCAGGCGGAGTGATGGATGAACTTGACTGCGGAGGAAGTGCACAGTATAAATGCATCCCCCACCAGCTCAAGTTATTTGCTCTAGCATTCACTCGGTTATTCAGTCAGTCAGTAGGGGAGCCGAGGCTTAAATCAATCCATTAGATCCATCCATCATCTCAGTATCTCAGTGGGAGACAAACACTGATGGATCTGCTCACATCGACTGGCATTCCACCTTAAAAATGGGGCTTGCTCCTGTGTGCTCTGGAGTGCATGTACGGTGAACAGAAAGGAGGAAAAGACAGTATATTTGAGTTTAACTGTTTAGTACTGACACGATGAGGCGTGATATACATTTTTAGGATTGTCTTTGAAATAAGAAATATAAGACTGACACACTAAGAGCAGTGAAAGCCCGATCACTCATCACGTTTCGTTGACAGCGAGTGACTGCTGCCAGATCCTGTTAGATTCTCCTTGTATATTATTTATTTATTATTATTATTTATTCATATATATGACATGTATTGACAGACTATCATTTGCTATACTATGTGTTGACGTTATTTGGTGGGAAATTCAAACGCTTGTAAAACCCCGAAATGATTGAAATCTTTCACATTTTAGTTTGCAGTCCATTTGAAAATGTTTACTCCTCTTTGCTGTCATCCCTGAAGCAGAGACGCATTCAGCATCTTAAAATGATAAGTAGGAAGATAGATGAGACAAACCTTAAACAACAAACTGACAAGTGACAGCACTAATGAGCAGTTAGAAATAAAGAAGTAACCAAGTACGTTGGCAGCAGCTTTTCTTCTTTTTTTTTCTTTTTTAGACAAATAAAACGGTTTCAGTATCTGTTTGAATTGCTGCAAGTTTTCCAGGAGTGTAAACAGATTAAATAATTAATAAAGTGTGTTTGACACAGAGATGACAGGTATGTTCACTCTGAAAATGAGAAACTAATGGATCAACACGTGAGGCACGAGTCAGTAATATGCCGAGCAGCCAATCAAGAACAGAGAAAGAGGATATAAAAATAGAAGTGTACCAATCGGCCAGATGTAGTGAGAAATTTAAAAGTTTGTTTATCTCAGAGCTGTATGTTTCTCCTGCTAGAAGACACGATGCAGAGTCGAGAGGTTGCCTAATTAGCTAGTGTCAGTGGTGAAGTTATACCTAACTAAGTAAGAGTAAGCTAAAATACATTAAAGGTGCTTTATACCAGTTGTTCCCAACCTATTTTCCTTGAAACCCCCTGAAGTCATCACCCTAAAAAAAAACAAACTGAATTAAATCTTCAATTTGAATAAAGTGATTCAGTGATTCAAAGTGATTAACTTTCTTTAATGAATATAACTTCTCAGTTTCGTGAACATAAATAAAGTAATGAAGTCTTGACGGATCCGCCAAGCGAATGCAGGTACAAAGGCTATGATCTTTTTTTGTAACGACTTAATTAATGTACTATAATAACGTTAGAATTTAAAATAAATCTTTTAATTGTGGTTAAATAAATGTAATTTATGGTGTTGTTAGATTGCTGCTAGACCGCCTTGTTAATAAAGGTGCTGCCTCTCTTTGTGTGTGTCAAGAGGGAGAGCAAATTGTTTCTTGACCGCAGTGAAATGTTGTTTTTGAAAGGCTAAACGCCAACAAATATGGATTGAAGCAAAATATTTCATTCGATTTTGCTACTAAGTAGCAAAACAATATATATATTTAAATAGTTTTATATACAGATTTGTGTATGCATTATCCAGTAAGTGTATTATTGTGATTTTAGTTATGAGTAAATCTAATTTTCACAACCTCAGAGCAGACAAACACCCAAGATCCCCGTGATCTTTCTCGCCCACCCCCAAGGGGTATCCGGACCCCAGGTTGGGTACAACTGCTCTATACGATATCCAGAGCATTACTATAGCTGCAAACAACTATTTGCTATGTAAAGATATAGAGTATTAATGTCTACCTGAGCAGAGAATGAAGTCACTCTCCTTCAGTGTGTGTTGTAATCCGAGCTTCTCCGTGCTTTGTTTGTATGGCCTGGCCGTGCCTTTTAGTGCATGTTCATGAGCGTGCCCCACTCACTAGCTCATGGTTGCCGCTCTGCACTGCTCTCACGTGGCGGTTTCAGCTGATAACGCCGTTCTGACTGGCAGCGTTGTCGTGGAAGCGTAGCACCAATCCTCCGGTTCCTCCCTTAAGTTAACACTGTTAGCTCGGTCGGCCCTGTTGTCCTTGTTTGCACAGTTAGCACTGATAGCAGTGATGTGCCGGCTCAGTTGTCGCCATGTGGGGGCAATAGAAATGCTTTTTTTTTTAGTAGTATTTGGAATATATTGTGCTTTGTAATATCTTGGCATCTCAGTTACCAAGAGTCCAGCTGCTTTAGAGGACTGTGAAGTTTCAGCCATCGATGGGATATTAAAAACAGTTTCAACAGTATTATTTTCTTGCCAGACAAAATAATTGCATATGATATTTTTACACATGAACAAGGCACAGTGCTGCACAACATGAATCATCAAAGTTTGGCATTGTAGACTGCAACATCCTCACATTACAGAACATTTTTGATGGTGAGAAGCTCCATATTACAGTGCAGTGGATAAAGATGACCTTGTCCAATCCAGGATATTCGGACATGCTGTGAGGAGGAGCCGGGAAAGGAACCAACACTGCTGTGACTAGTGGACCACCTGCTCTACCATGTGAGACACTGTCAGCACTCAGGTCAGATGCTGATCAGGTATTAAAATTGCTAACTATAAAGCCTCACCTTTAAAACCTCCATTTCGTTTTCACATCTAAAGGTCAAATGTATGCGTCAACTATTTACATATCTGTATGTGCAAGATAAAAATGTAATGAAATCTGAAATGAAGTATCCCATACTTTTTCAATTTTCTTCACATATATTTGATTCTCATCACTTGTCCACCTGCAGCAGATAAAGTATGTGACCTTTTCGTCGTTCACTGGTATGCAGAGCGGGTGTCTATTAGAAAAGTAGCTGAAGAGCAGCGATAAAACAGCTGTTAGCAGTAGGAGATGTGAGCCGAGCCAGAGAACTCCAGCCCAGGCTTTGAAGGAAGGATAAGGATCAGACCACCGTCTATTGCCTCTGCATATCTAACTCCCATCAGTCTCTCTTGGGCAGCAGCTGCAGTGGAGAAATTAACTTGGTGCTCACTCTCACATGACATGTGACACTGGAAACCCCGCTGCCACCAGATGGGGCACACCGTGGACCAGATTTACTACATGAAACATGATTCTCAGTAAAGTTTTTAACAAATGAATATGAGAAATACCAGCCCTGTCTCCTAAAAATTACGTTTTCATGCAACTAAATTGCATTCTAAACTACGTTTGGAAGGAAATGTATTTTGTCGCAGATTACGTTTGTCTTTGACATATCACAAATACCCTTGTAAATGTGGGGACAGCCGCAACGAGTGACTTAGTACAACTTGCAACGCGCAGAGCAGGTGACGGAGTATATCGAGCAACCGTTAATGAAAATATGTCGAATAGAAACGTTATTGAATGATAACCAAGCCCCCAGGAAGACTGCAAGGCTTGAAGCAATTTTTCATAGTGGCCAAACGGCGGTACTACAACATCCGTTTGTCACGTGATGCCATTGGGCTGAAAAAGACTTTTCCCCATAGATTTAAATTGGGAAAGAGACGTCCGTAAATCAACGGATAATTTTTTTGAGGTGAATCAACTTCCCAGTATGAACACTAATATTTAAATCATTAGGTCCTAACAGTAGTAAAATACACTAATCCAGAGTTGTTTCTCTTCCTCCGTTCATGTGAATGAGACCGAGGCTGGAGCGAGGGCTGGGAGGCGGAGTTAAAGGAAAACACTACTGCGCCTGCTCCATGAGCCCAAGGGATGTGGAAGATCGCTGGATGATCCGGGTACTTTATCACTTGTCAGTCGAGCCATTTTGGCTTCATGCGCCACTGAGCAACTCTCATAGGAATGAACGGGAGCCTGCCTAGAATGCTGTATCCAATCCTCTTTATACATTATACATCTATGGGTATACGAAGCGTGAAAGTCCACTACTGGTAGGCGGGGGGAAGACTCAGGAGACTGGTGTTTGTGTCCTGTGTGAAACGTAGTCATGTCTTGCCCATGTTTTAAAGAAATTGTAAGCCAAATCATGGTGTATTTTTTACTAAACCTAACCAAGAAGCTTTGTCGCCTGAACCTAACTAAGTAGTTTTGTTGTGTTTTCGTTTTGTTTTGTTTCCATGTACAACGTTAATCGCATGTTTAAAACTTTAAAACTGCGACCGTAATCCGGGAAAAAATATGTTTCCCTCAAAACATATACTAGAATATTTTGGTTATGCAGTTTAGATGTATGGAAATGTAATTTTGTGGCAGACAGGGTTGGAAATACATACTGTATGTGTTTTTGATTTGCAATTTTGAAGATGAGGCCAGAACGTTCATATTAACATAATGTCAATAAAACATGCTGCAACTTAATTTAAACACCAAAATATATCAATAAATGAAAAGCATGGCAGTCAATATAAGATAAGTCAAATCTGACAACAGATGTACTGAGAAAGAAAACATGTTTATTGAAACCTATGAAAAAAAATATCCCGTCACATTTTCCCTCTGTCATTGTACTCCGCAGGGCCAAACTGGTTGAGTCAGATCAGGCCTGTGTGCATTAGTCATCCAGCCACCCAATGACTAATGGCGTTGTTTTGAAGAATGCAGCATGCCTACACAATGCTGCACACCTTCATGGCATGTAAAAAAGTCCGGCCCTTTTGTGTCATCGAGGCCACAGAATTAGATTTTGAAGATGCCAAATTGTAACAACGCCTCTCACCTGTTACGGGAAAGGCTGCGACCGTGTGCTGCCGTTTAATGAAATCACAAGCCCAAGGTTGCAGAGGATACTCTCCATCGCCTTTGAGACCAACTCCAAAAATCAATACAGCTCACACGTACATAAAACTGTAGGCCTATTATTGTAATGTATGAGTATTAACAAATACAACACAGTCAGCCAAGTAGCATCATTTTGTAGACGTGGCTGTTGCTGCAGATGGAATTCAAATAAATTACATATATAGTATATATTATATACACATCAAACAAGCTAAAGCACTGAAACATAATGATAGATCACACGTGTAATGTAACATTAATAATTAATAGAAGCTATTTCAACAACTGCCACATTGACAGCATGCCTATATCGGCAGCTGTGCTTGAAGTGGGAAAAAAAATAAATGCCAGTACTGTCTTACTCACATGTTGGCGTGTGTATCGGCCGCTATCAGCAATCTCTGGAGACATATTCCTATTTATCCTTTATTTCTTTAAGCATGTTATACTGTAGCAGTCAAAATCAGTTGTGATTTTGTTGCTGTATTATTATACTTGGGCTGTGCTTCTTCTACAGTCGGCCTGTAATACTGTAATAATATTCAAACTGGAACATTAGGGGTTAAGATTGTATGGTTAGTGGTAATAGTTAAAGTGCTTTCTTGTGTTATTTGCAGCCTATAGTCGGGTATCATTCAGGTTTTAGGAGCAGTGTCCCAGTCAGGATGCTCCTACATATTATACAGAGACACATTCTGAATTTCTACAGTAAATAAAAGGTACTAGGAGATATAGAAAAGATAATTTGAAGGTTTTTGACATAGAACTATGCCATTTTACATCGTTTAGGACCATTATTATTACTAGTTAACTGATTATATTATTATTTACACATATCACAGCCTTCCTCTGAACATTTAATTCTTCTGGAAACGTTTGCCCTAAAGGAGCAGATTCAGAAAACATTTAAATAATGTTTTATTAATTCAGTTCGTTCACAAATTAAAAAGGTATGATGAACAGTTCACTAATTATGTATATGTGTATTGATAATTACACATCCTCGTTCTCACCCCGTGCCGTACGTCGGCTTGTCCAGATGCTCCCCAAATAGTTTTTATGTTCATAGCAGTTTACTCACTCAGTGAAAATAGTTACATCCATTGACAGCTACAGACAGAGACATATTGACTATTATATAGACACACCAGAATGCAGGCTAAGTGATATATAGGTGTATGAAAACATGATATTCACAGTTACATTTGAATCCATATTTTCCTGCAGGCCTGCGTAGTGCAAGACAAACACTAGCTTAACATCAGGTCGGTGCGTGCAACAGCTTCGTGCATCATTTCCTCGGTGCATAAAGCATTCCCAGCTGTGATGAACAACTCAGTTGGAAAAGCACAGTTCTGACTGTGATTGCCTTTGTTCAGTTTGATACTGTAGTTGTTTGACAAGCATTTGTTGCCAACAAGAAAAAGAAAAGTACTCATTGTTGCGTTAATATGCATGGAAAGCATGGTGACCAGATTTAGATTAGATTCCACTTTATTGTCATTACATAGAGAACAGGTGCTCAGAAAATGAAATGCAGTTTAGCATCTAACCAGAAGTACAAAAAGCAGTAAAGTGCAGAATAACTGTATATACCTTGAATTTAAATTTAAAAGAGATGTTGTTTCCCCCCGTGGCTGCTGTATATCATTCCAGGATTATTCACACTTTGCAACATACTGGGCAACAGAACTAGATGTCAATCAGAAGTAACTTCTCCATTTCCAAGCTGTCAGAGCATCACAGCACTGAGATCACTGCCTTTCAAAAAGGGAAGAATGATACAGATGGAAGTCATTATGAATTGATTACACATGTGCAAGAAGCGATGTCATACCACATGAATCACAACAACAGCCTGGTTACTGCAACATGGTTACACTGCAGTAAGGTTTGGCCTGTGCAACACATCCCGACTCGTCACATACTGATGCTTTGTCAGACACTTCGGCGTCACTTTACGGTTGCAGTAAACACAAAAACACTTGCCTAGGTTTAGGCAACAAAAGCACTTAATTAGGTTTAGGAAAAAACAACATGGTTGGGCTTAAAGATACTACGTTTGAGAAGTAAAAATGAAACTAAACATTGTAAACACGGGACACGAACAGCTGTTTGTAAATCTAAAATTTAACGGGATACGGGACATGAACAGCGGTCTCCTGGATGAAAGCCTTATGTGTTTTCTATCCAAACACCACCCCTACTGTCTCCCCTGTGCGTGCTTTTTTGCTATTTAAACTACGTCACCACACTCCCGGAGCACGTTCTCTGAGTGTTTAATATTGACGCGGATGGGTTTACAATGTACTTTAATTGAAAGCCCGGTACGATCCTTCCAATGGTAATAATCCCGCTTTATTACCAATTGCACACTGGACAAACAGGAGTACATTCCCATTGGGTGATATCTTTTAAATATGTTTTGGGGGTATTTTTGTGCCTGTATTAGAGACAGTAGGGAGCTGACAGGAAACGGGGGAGAGAGATACATCAAAGGTCCCGGGCCAGACACGATCCAGAGACATTGGGGTTCATGGTCAGCGTCTAAACCCCTAAAGCAACATCCCAACTGTGGTTGATATTTGCAGAAGCATGGCTACTTTATAGTTCCAGGATAAGATAAGCAGCCAAACTGATTTTGCCCCCCCCATGCCAGCAGAATGGAGCTTGAGGTGGACATCTGCAGCACCTGTTGTTGTGGCAGCCTAGGACTGCCTGAGGTTTCAGCAGAACACTGGCAATGATGCTTATGTGTTACTAAATAAGGAGAACAACTGCTTTAAAAATGGCAGAGTTATTCCTGCATTCCTTGACTTTGACTTTGGATCAGTTGCAACTTCCTGGGCAGGGAAGAGATTGTGTAGACAATGTCATGCAACAGTTAGTGCATGTACGGCTGCATGCCTATGGGGACATTTACAAGTTCTAAGACAAGACTTTGACTCTAACCTCAAAACAGTCCTTGGTGCACCGTCTGCACCTTCTCTAATCACCCCCCCATGCTTCCCGCCATCACCTTCTGTCATCACACAAACCTGGCAGGTTGCATTGGGAAGTGAGGAATGCTGAGCTCAAAGGACAGAGAAAGTGTTCTCCAGTGAAACATCTGCTGAGATGGTTTGGGGCTGTATTTTGTGTCAGATCATGTCACCGGCAATTACTGTAAATTGCATCAGTGCACTTCTGTGCAACGGCTGATATAAACTAGTTCACAGCTATATAGTACTTGTAGTGCCTGTGACTGTTAACGGTAAAGGCAGTAAACATGATTGGCTGCTGATGGGTGATGCCACAGAATTCCAGGCGGCAGAGACATTCGGCATTAACAGACTATTATTTACTTTCACCATGCAGTGCTGCTGGCTTCTGGCCAGTCCAACTGTAATACTTATCTCTGTCAGATTTCTTCAAATTGATGTGATCATTAAAAAAAAAAAAAAAGCAGTGCAACTGAAGCTTTTCCATCATCTCCATCAGCGTTATTTTACAGGTGTGGCTGCTGACGTCGTCACAGTTCATAACTCACCCACATCAGGAATGCTAATTGATTGTTATTGACAGTTTGGTAAAACCCCACAGCCTTCGTCCAATCAGCTTAGAAACCATAACCAGGCACAGCAGGCCTGAGGCACAGCTCTGGATCTCTCCACACATGGAAGCAGTGGGCATGGAGTTGTAGCTAATAATAGAGATACATCATTACAGAGTGTGGATGGGAGGAAGACACAAAAATAAAAGTGTCAGAAACAGATTAAATGGATTATGGTGTGTTTATCTGCTCTAACGTAAACTACAATTGTTAGCATGCCTGGCTAACTAGCTTACCACCTACAGTAGTAAATGAGCGTTACCAAAGATGCTCTATAAGAAAGATGACTCATTACAAGCTCCGCCAATGGTTTGAAATGGCACTTCCTGTGTCCTAAGTGGGCGTGGTCATGGTGCGTTCGCCTCCGCCCCCGCACCTCATTTGGAAGTGTTGTGAATGTCGTGTGGATGGATGAATGCAGATTGGGTTATATTTGCATAATGTTTTTTATATTTTCTTTTGCTAACATTAGATATTTACACGGCTAACAGCCATGTTCAGCATTACGAAAATTAGTTAGCTAAGGTGTTCGCCAATGTTAATTGCCAGATCTCGTGAGAGTGTGTTGTTGAGACAGAGAAAGGTCTCGAACAAAGTTAATCTTCTCCTGATTTGTCCGTCTGAAAAATGGCATTTGAGTTTCGGAATGTTCGGAAGATATGTGGCTTGTGAAAAATGGGTCCAATGTTTACTTTGGTGACTCTGGGATGAAAGAATCAGCCATCATGTGTGTTCACGTTCACTTCTCCCATTAGAGTTAATAGATTCGGACATTCCGCTAGTCTCCTAAAGGACACAGATAAAGGAAACTGGCTCTCAGTGCGCAGTCATTACGTCCAAAAGAGAACATTATAAACTAACCTATAGGTTAAAAATATATCATGTATGTAGCAATCAAGTGCATCTTTAAGACTCCTTTTACAAGAATCTAGTGTCAAAGTGAGTCAACTGGAAACATTAAAGAGTCAATCAGAGACAGCGTTTTTAACACGCAGAGCTAATGTTTCCTTAAATAGCTTGCTTGATTAGCTATCTAGCTTTCGTAAAGTTTCTAATGGTAAAATCAACTGCTGCTGGCTGGAATTGAGAAGCCTGCTTTTGTCTATCTATGTCTGAATTGTTGTTCCAAATATTACAAATTTCAAGTGGTAAATCCAACATGATCATTGTCAACTGGATATTCGCCGTGCGACAAAGGAAAGCTTGACAGGCATAACATCAGTAATTACGGAGGCAGAGCTTAGGAGGTCAGATTTAAGGAGGTATATTTAGTCTTTTCATTTAAGAAATTCATCATCTGAGCTTGAGCGATTGAAAGCCATACATTTGTGTGTGACAAGATGACCTCATTAACCAATTTAGTACCCATGTGTTGTAAAAATCATAATGGATACTTGAGCATTGCTGGTGGAAATGCATCACACAATCTGACACTTTATTAGTGCAAATACTGTGCAGGTATTAGGACAAACCTTTCATTTAAAGATTTCAGCACCACAGAGAGAGACAGATATAAAGCAGAATGATTCTTTATTTGACTCTGTGCAGTAATGAAACAATAAAAAATAATTACTGAATTACTTTCATATGCAAAGATTGTTCCTTAGCAATTTACTTCCCATGGCAACAGTGGCATTTCCTCTCATCTTCTCATTGTGCCACAACTCCATCAACCAGGCTTTTATCAGTGCTTCAGCAGCACACGTTTCTGTGCTGCTATGACCTCCCAGTTTGCCTCTCCTTGTTCCACAGCACTGCATTAACCAATCCAGTTTGCCACTGCGCCTGAATTGGTTTAATTAAATCCAGGGGCCTTAACACAGTCATGAATTTCAAAGAGTGCAGGGATGCATGAACGCATAAGCCAAAAAACCTACACCAGCTTGGTCCTGCCAACTAAACGTTTGATCATCAATAGTTGATATTCATGCAGTGCACCTAGAGGTCCTAAAATTGAATCTCATATTCTTTAATATTCCTGTGTTCATACGCATGCATATTAATCATAGGATTTAAATCATGAGAACTGATTTGTCTCTAATGGACTGTACAACGCATCTTTATCAGTTTTCTTAATTCCTTTTCTCCTCTCAGGTGCTTAAGCTGACATGAGACCACGTAATTAATTCACTTAGTGTATAGACGACAAGGCAATCAGTCAATGTGAAAGACAGCAAGATTAATTCAGGCTTTTTATATTGATGACTGCCGGCTGAATATTATATATACATTAATGAAATTGTTCATAAGCACTGAGAGAGCTACAATATAATGAATGGCCATAGCATAAGGGGGTGCATATATTATTTCCAGTCTGGTCGAGTAGCATGTTCCTGCAGTAGAGGAAGCTGCAGCTTCAGAACTGCAGTCTTAGGATTGCATGTCTAGGACGCTAGTTTTTTGTGAAGCCTACTGTCTACAGTGTAAATGCTTGTTCAATATGCACATCGGAGAAATTTGCCTTCAGGGCTTTCTGCCAGAAAGGGTTTATTTTAACTCAAACCATTCCTAAACCTAATCAAGCAGGGTTGTTGCCTCAACCTAAGGAGATTTTTTGGCAGAAAGGGCACTCTGTCATCCTCCACTGTACAAACAGGGAGGCAGTTTGCAAAGCTTGAGTTAATTAACAAACGTAACGTTACTTTTTTAACCCTAACCATGGTCTTTTCATTCCTAAACCCTAATGGAGTAGTTTTGTTGACAAAATATACATTGTTTCCGTGGTGGCGGCACCTAACTTAACACATTATTACCTACCATAACCAAACCTAACCGTGATGGCTTCACAACATTAAAGGGACTCTATGTAAGAATCAGAAATTGCTTGTTAACAGCTACACCTGTGGCCGCTAAGTCAACGAAAGTCAGCGTCCTGTTGCTTGCGCTTGCTCTACATTGACATGAGTGAGCATCGATCAAAACAGTGAGGCGAAAAGTCAGCTAAAACCACAATATCACTCCATATTTCACCTGTTTGGCAGTAATGTTAGCTGACCAGACGAAGGTCTCTCCATGAATCGATGCTGATAATGTGTTTTCCTGCTTCAGCCTCCCGACCGCGGTCAGAGAGACACCGTAGTTTTGGTCGGAGACGATAACGTTACTTGCTCCGGAGCCCCGTCACTTCACTCAGCAGCAAGAAACGACACGGGAAACCTCTGTTGGTCTGGAGGAGCTGCAGCAGTTATTTCTGCACAAACGTCCACTGTACATTCACTAGATATTCTCAGAGCTAAACTAATTCTTCTGCAGTGTGCGTGCACGTGAGAGTGGAGCGAGTGAGAACGAGCGCAGTGTGTGAGTGAAGGCAAGAAGGCAGTGGAGCAGAGTACAGCGTCGACTCCGGCGCTGGAGACCAAAGCTACCGTATCTCTTGTGTCTTCTGGCCACGGTCGGGGGGCTGGAGCAGGAAGAGCCGACACTATTTGGCATGACGGGCTCCACTAGATATAACTTTGCGGTTTTGGTGCTTCCGTGTTTGTGAAGTTACAAACAGTAGCTAGCTGACGCATCAGCCTAGCAGCCTATCAGAGATGAGATCACATTATTTCTATAATGCTGGTCTTCAAAACACCAGGGAGGAGTATATATATGCATACTGTAATGAAACCTAAGCCTCACTTAATGCTAGAGTGCAAGTAGCTGTGTGCTTCCTGTGTAATCCTCTGTAAGCATTTCCTGGATCCTTGGGAAATTTCATCCCTCCCTATTCGGAATTGTTAGGAGGGAGGAAGGAGGGAAAGAAAAGAGAAAGGGAGTGAATTACTGCTGAGCTGATGCTTAGTGATGCCTAACACTAATTACATTTTTGCTGCTGTTTTAATGGAGTTTACATAAAGTCTTGTGGCAACCATGTGGGGAGCAGAGGTACCTTGTTTTCATTAGATTGATCACTGATGCGGAAAGCACCTAGAGTATTTTTGTTTATAAAAATCTGTGTATTGTGCTGTACGTGGGCAAAAGTCATTCTCTACATATGCCTGTAATGTCAATGCAAAGCTGCTGGTGACATTCTTGGAATTCTGTCAAACCAGGGCGAAGAGAGAGCTGGCACAGTATGATATATTGCTTTTCCACTGTGATAAACATTAACGCTGTTATGAAGACCTTTTGCTCCGCAGGATGCTAGAGTGCATATTGAGGGCGGGGGGGTGTAGAGGGGGTCAAGTGAAAAGCAGCTGAGATAAGGTTGATGTATGTGATATGCTTGAAGAACCACCATGTGTCAAGCATGTGGTAGTGTGTTGCTTCACTCCTGAGGATCCACAGTCTTTTGATGTGCGCTCTAATTAACTTACCTTCAGTCTTTGATCAGTAATTTTCATTAAGACCTCATATGTTCTCACTTACTTAGTCTCCATACGACAAACTATTGACAGCCTGTGTTGCAGAAAGCTGGGCCAAGGCCACCCTCTCTGTTATTAGCCTGCTTTTGCATAACATGATTAATGATTTTCTTTGTCGCAGCATATTTTACATATCGGCTACAGCATAAGGTAAGATAAGGTAATGCATTCGTTATCCAGCTTCAAGAACAAAAGGCTAACAAGGGTTATTTTATATATAACGTACATGTTTTAAAGAATCAATGCTTTACATTTGTGGGGAAATGTGTCATTAGGGTGATTCCTGGAGGAAACCAGTCTTGCTGACGATGCCAATGCTGTCAAACGTCTTCACATCAGTAAATGTGATGCATGTAAAAATGCTGATTGTATATTAAATAGGAGTCAATGGGCAGAAAGTTCAAACTGGGCCTTTACAGCCACACTAGCGGCATGGCCCTTGGGATGGCAATTAGTTGGTAGTTCCACCACTTTGGTCCAGACTTAAATATCTCAACAACCTACCCGGTCTCACAGGAAGGAGTATTAAATAGCACATTGCACAGACTTTCCGCTTGTCATGAGGAAGCATTTTGGCTTTTCACATGTCATTTGTACGCCGCTTTTCGTGTGTCATTTATACGCCACGCAACAAAACTACGGTAATAACCGCAGTTGAGGCAACAAAACCGCTCACTTAGGTTCAGGGAAAATGTCAGGGGTTGGGCTTAAAATAAGTACGTAATCTCAGTAAAATATGAACGGACACAACATGAATACGGAAAACACAAACGTCGCTAAAAAAATTTGACAATATCTAATAATATCTAATGATACAACCATAAGCGGTTTTCTCGCTTTCACTAGCTCTAATCGTAGCATATTTAGGCAGAGCGTTTACATTGCAGTCAGTACAGACTTTATGGCGTACAAATGACATGCCTAATGCAAGAAAGACGTTATTGCGCGCTAAATGCTTTGCGCATTATCGTGGCATACATATGCCTTTTTGTGCAAACGGGCTGCAACAACTGGATTGCAACACAATTTTGTAAAAAGATTCATGCTCCCCAAAGGATGAACCCTATCAACTGTGGAGATCCCCTGACTTTTCCTCTAGTGCCACCATGAGGTTGGTCCACCATATTGGTCCACACTGAAATGACTTGACAACCAGGCCTATTGGATGGATTGAAATCTTGTACAGATATTCATTTTCCCCACAGAATTAATCACTTTGGTATCCCTAAAGTGCCATCATTAGGTCAAAAACACTTTTGGACACAAGTGATTTATGACCAATTAACTGCAAAACTAACAATAACCCCATCAGCCTCGGCTGTACTTTGTGTTTAGAACAATTTAAAAGTGTTAAATTCGAAATTCAGAGCATATCTATTGCCTCCACATGGCTCTCAACATGGCGACGGCTGAACCGGTGGCTTGCAGCTAACGATGCTAACAGCGTTAACAGTGCAAACAGCGGCAACAGTGCTGACAGAGCTAACAGTGTTAACGGAACCGAAGGGGGAGTGCTACGTAGGCTACGCTTCTATGACAGTGCCGTCGGTCGGGATGGCGTTATGAGCGCAGTGCATGCTCAGCACACGCGGCTGGCCCGGCTATGTAAACAAAGCACAGAGAAGCAACTTCATTCTCTGCTCAGGTAGACATTACTCCTCTATATCTTTACACAGTAAATAGTTGTTTGCTGCTATATTAATGCTCTGGATATCATATCCTTTAGCGAATGTTAGCATGCCAACACATTGACAAACGTTTTAGTTACGTGTGTGGCGTGGATGTTAGGCTGGGTTCATCATCAAAAAGTTAATTTACGTAATAAACCTACAAGAACATAGAGCTTATCTCCCCTTTATCTACTATTATGCCTCCATAGAATACGGTTTGTGCTAATTTTACTCCTGTTTGCACATACCTTAGCCTTGCCTTCCCTTCGTTTTGTGTTTATCATTACGAAGAGGCAATTTAATCTTCTTTTACTCATTTTTCCGCATTAGCCATCATCATGGTTGGTGAGAAATCAGCAGCTTTATACATAAATGAAGGTTATTCTACCACTGGGATTGTGAAAGCAAGACCTTGATGGTAGAGCAGCGTTGAATTCCTGCATTTCCATAACCCTAGACTCCAGCCTTGTATTTTTCATACAGTGATGCATTATGTGTAGTAATTTCTAGTAAACTTGAGGTCATGTTGATATTCATCTGTTCAAATATTCAACGGTGGACATGTGAAGCATCTTTGAATTGCCTCAATATTGCAAATGGATTTCTTTGTGGTCCATACCATAGGCACTTCATCTCATTTTACTAGATGTCAACGTGGGATTGTGACTTTTTGGGGCTTGACTTTTTGTATTTTTGTGTGTTTAAATGAACTTTTGGTAGAGTTGCTGTGACTTTTTACATTTGGACTGCAAATCTCTCAAATTCAAAGGAATAAAATATGCCAACAGTTGTCTTTTCATCACAAGAAATCCCTTAAAAGTCACTTGTGATGTCAGTCTGGTATGTTTTCCTATTGATTTCATCATTTTACATCAGAAGAAAATATAAGATTGGAATTCTGGCTTTATGTTGTATGATTGGGTTGAATTGTTTTCAGGAATTGCCTTTCTTTTATAAAGACCTATATATAGTTTCTTCCCTTATTGTCTCCAGTATTGACTGCAGACTGAAATAATTTTAATAGGAGAGACTTCAGAGATCAGGTCCAAAGTACGCTGGAGCACACGGATTTAAGGCAACAACCAAATGTTTGGATGCCAAGCGCGTCGTCATTAGAGTCAAACAGATCTGAGACTCACACAGTCTCTTAAATAACCTCCTCTAATCAGGAACTGATTGAGCACAGGCTGGAAGAATGTGGAGGGGACAATGAGCTGCATGCAGGTCTACACGTCTTTGTGAGACGGTTGAAGCGTGTGGAACCTCCTTCCGTCAATCAAAATCATTTTAAGCTTTTTAAAGAGAACCTATTGTTCTTATTTTCAGGTTCATACTTGTATTTTGGGTTTCTACTAGAACATGTTTACATGTTAAAATAAAAAAAAGCTTTATTTTTTTCATACTGGCTGTTTCACCTCTTTTCACCCTCTGTCTTTTAGCTCCTCATGATGTTTTTTCAGATTACCTGTCATGCACTGCGACTGTTTTATAAAACATAACTTTTTTTAATCATATTTGCTCTCGCCTACTTCAGCTTTAATACAATTCTACAATTAAATATTACAATTATGATCATAGATGAGGCATACTTATATCACTACCAATAATAGTAGATATATTATTGCCACCAAAATTAATTATATTGCTACACTCAATACCTAAAAACATATCAGTAATACAAAGCAACACAGACAGTAATCTGCCATGAAATTCATAAGCAGTTCTGTGGGAGGAAGAAGGAAGCAAATAAAATCATCCCAGTTCACTCCTCTCACAATTCAAAATAAACTGTAATCTGTGACCGTTCTGATTAGACTTTGACTTATTATTATCACGTAGAGCAGCCCAGCAGTACGTTTTCGGAGTCAAAGCTTAGCACAAGTCTCTGGGGATTTTTCTATTTACCGATCCTATCAGTAACAAGCCCTCGCAGAGCCAAGCCCCAGTGACCATGTTTATTAATAGACAGTCGTCTCAACTACTAGCCAATGAACTGCTATTCCCTCAATATGTGATGGCATTTGCCAAGTCAGTGCAGCGAGAGAAGTTGGATTGACCAGACTGCATATTGTTTTGCTCTCTTTTTATTCAACATGCACGCACACACACTCCTCGGTTAAAGATTCTGATGTCAAGTGGCTCGTACTGTCGAACGTTGAATATAATCAATAGGCTTTAACCTCATTAGAATAACTGTTTTATATAACAAACATACAGAGAATTAATGTAATACACACATGAAGTGATGCTGTGTGTACACATCAAAACAACATGCACACATCACCGTGTGGATGGGCGCTGCATGAGTCCACCCGGTGATATGTGCATCTTGTTTTGATGTGTACACAGCATAATGTTGATGTTAGTCATTAATAAAAAATGGCACCATCTGCTCCCTGCCTGTGCCAGTGCTCTGTGCAGGATATGTCTACTCCAGCGATGTTATAATGGACAGCTACTCAATAATCCACCTCAGAATAAGAGCTTGCAGGCCGCCACCAGAAGGTGCTTTCTCCTGCTGCGAGCGGCGCGGTGACACATTATGCTCCCCCAAGATGTCAGCTGACCCCCCCATGCAATCAATAGTATCATAGGAGCAGGGCCACTAACATCCACTTCTGGTCTGCTAGGTTTAACTTAGGCTCCAATTAATCAACACAGCAGTTAATTGATTAGTCGTAATATGCTAAACAGACTGCCGGTGCTGTGACAGTTGTTTAGAAAGGGATTTAGGGGTGTGATTCATTCGGAGGATTGACTGAATCCCAGTGCAGCTATCAGCATGTATCTTTCCATCAGTGTAGGACATTCCCACAGTGAAAGAATCTCAGAACTGGTGGCCTTAAAGTGGCAGTAGGCAGTATATTTTTGGCATCATTGGGCAAAACTTCCATAACAGACTTTCAGCATATTGTAATACAAGAGTTCTGAGAGATAACTAGACTTCTCCTCATGGCTCTGTTTTCAGGCTTTAAAAAATCTACGTGACAGGAGACTTTGACCAATCACAGGTCATTCCAGAGAGAGAGCGTTCCTATTGGCTGTGCTCCGGTCGTGTGACCGGTACTTGGCGTTCCTGTCTTGTTCACTCCTCACTATTGTATCGCCACCTTCTACTGAATAACAAAGTCATGTGATTAATTGTGCACTTAACACGTGGCCTTGTAGCACACGTGTGTGGTTTGCCATGTTGTTTATATCACATTTGACCTTGGGTAGATGGGCAGATAGTGACACCAAGATTAATTAGTTCTAGGCAACTAGAAATCCATCTTATGAATCAGATCCCTGAATGCACAAAGACCTACCCACACTGTTGTCTTTGTGATTATCATGGAGAATGCTCTGGCGTGATTCATCATGGCTGTGCTTATTCATTAAAGAACAATAACAGGAAGCAGTTGGTCAGCAGCTATACTGAGCACCATTTAGGATACACCCATAGCTCACTGATTGGTCCCTATATGCTAGATATTGCGTGGACTAAAAACCTGCTGCAAATACTGTACTTGTGAGATTCAAGCCTGCTTTGCAAGGTGTGCACTATCTATACAGAGTCACAGGTTATTTTAATCATTAATGAGCTGTTAAAACAATCAAACACTTTCTCTTTTCAGGGCTTCCAAATGCAATGTGTGTGTGAAGGACACACATTTGCAATACTGCTCCAAACATGAATGAATATTGTGCTCTCATTACATTATCCGTGTGCAAATTGTCATGACTGGCTTGACCGTCATGGCAAATGAAAGGGAGAGACTGCAAAAACAGTTAAATCAACTGATTTATTTACCAAAACATGAGTTAAATTGCAAAAGAGATGTGATGTGGATGAAGTCAGTGGTATCAGTGATGGAGGGCAGTATGGTGTGAGGGTGTTGGTGGGGAAAATGATAACGGAACCAAAGGGAGCGCGAGGAGAGAGTCTCTCCGAGAGGACTAAGGTGGCAGCTTATGTACAGTGGGAGCATTGGGCCCAGTTTGCTTCCAGTCAGCCGGAGGGGACGGCTCTTGAGTGCTCCGACTCTGCTTCACAGTGCAAAATTTTGCCAAATGTTTCGATCGAAAGTGACGTAAAGGTCACATGAATTCTGATATGACATTGCAAAAAGATCAGACCTGTATCTGATTTAGGACCTCATATGAAAGTAGCCCAAATCAGACTTTAAAAGATCAGATTGAACGTAGCCTCGGATTAGATTTAAGACTTTAAATTGCACACAGATATCCTTCGTTATAAATTGGAGGAGTGCAATATAACCTTAGCGGTTACCAGGCAAAATAAGTCTAATGAAAGACACTACTGGGTGCATGATTCAGCGTTTTTTGGAGCTTGACCCCTACTAATGATTAAAATCAGGATATCTTGGCCTCTGCTGCATCACATTTGTCCCTGGAAGTGCAATACCAAATCTCTTGAGAACCTCTTCAACTGTGTACATCAAATGTTTATTTTCATAAACACATAATCATACTGCTGTCAACGTCTATGACAAAGCAGTACAATACAAGAAAACATGACAAGCATTTAATACATGACAACTCAAGTGTTGCGTGCGTCATTCAAGCGAGCAATGACTGATACTTCCTCAGTGGGACGGGGAGGTGACTATTACAAGAAATGTCAATACAGAGGCACCACATAAAGTGCATTTAATGTTCACATCATCCACGTCTCCATGTCAGACAGGGTAGAGGAGAGCGAGACTACTTTTCGTCCTCCCTCTAGTCGGCATTCCTCCCTCCTGTCTTTATTTCAGGCTAATGGCACATGGAGGTTAAGGACCATTAGTCCGCTCCCTGGACTATAGCTGCACCTATTATAGTGCTACAGCATAGCTTTCTTCAATGGGCCAACTCTACTTCATCACTGCTTACCCAAGACCTTTCCCAGAAGGTCAGGCTTTTCTAATGACTCGTGACTTGAGTCATGAGGAGGAGAGGAAAAGTGAATGGGGAAAATTGCCTGTAGAGAGAGACAGAAGAGACAGAGCAGGAATGAAAAGCAAGGACGGGAAGGAAAAATGAAGAGGGCGAGCGAAAGGTTAGTGGTTGGTGGAGAAGGATATATCACAGGGACAATAATGGCTCTAATATAGACACTGGTGGATAACTTGGGTTATTTAGAAGTCGTTGTGAAGTTTCTTGATTTAATCAGGGAGGCATTCGTTTTAAATAACATGAATTTCTGGCTTGATTCAGTTAAACACTTCACATCCAGATTTCCTGATTACACAACAACTGTGATGACTTCTGTGATCGAACTAAGACTGAACCGTGCGCATTTGTTTTCAACTCGAGCGAGGATAAGATGAGTAATGAGTTGCATTATATTGTGAAATGAACCTTTGAAATTGAAAACAATATCCTACCATTAAGTTCCTATTATAAGTGTGGTAACATTTCCTATTGATTCATTTTTCCAACGTAGACTGATGAAGGGGGAGCTGGAAATCTGAGTACCACACACAGCTGAGGATACTTAGATACAAGATGAATCGTCATGGTGTTAATTTGCTCAACATCCTTCACCTTTATTATAATTGGCTGACCTGTGATTCAGTTAAATTCCTCTTTAATGAGCCTCACCAGTTAATTGCCATGGAATATACACATGTATAAAGAAATGTGCAGAAATGTTTTGTGCAATTTATACTTTTCTAAGTGACCTACTTACAGTTGCTCTCCCCAGGTGTTCTGCCTTTGGAACAAGAGGTGGTCGAAGGGCAATTCTTACAATTTCGCAATTAAGTGAGGAGGAATTCACAATGAGTAGTAGAAAGTATAATTGCTGGAAAATGGTAACATTCATCTTGGTAAGATAATCCTTACATTTCACAATGTGTGTTTTCCAAGTTAAAAAACAAAAGCTGAACTCTAACATAAACTGCGAGGTCGTCAGATCTGGCGTATTCAGTCACCAGTTCCTGGAACACCTCTTGCTGGGATGCATCAGAGTTTGTTCTCTTTCTACTCCACTGACCAGTGGTTGAATATTTTTCAGAGCGTTCCACGGGGTGTCCTGGATGCAGCTGTGTCAAGACTCAATTTGATGGCTAATAAAGTGATTTCACAGCTTCCACTCCAACTATAAAAACAGCATGGTCTACTTTTAATTGTCAACAAGTAAGCATGACTAACCAACACGGTGTTTATGTTGGTTATTCTTGGAAAAGTCCAATGACATACTGTACTGGCGGAGAGTAATGTTAATGACGACATAAACATTACAATACTGCATTCACATATGTGTGCAACATATATAAGATTGTGTTACAAGAACCCATTGGTTTGTGGGCTGCCGTTTTGAAGCCTCAAGTTTGGCATTTTGGCTGTCGCAATCTTGGTTTTTGCAACCAGAAGTGACACAAGAGGGTGGAGCTAAGTACAATAGAACGCTGAATAAGACATTTTTAGGCAACCAAAAAGGTTATAATTAACTTTCACAAACTGAAAACACACTGTGAAAGGGTTAAAGTTGTAAGACAAAAACACGGACAACTCCCAGACCAGACAACGCCGTGGTAGTGACCTGTCAATCACAAGGTAGCCACGCCCTAAAGCATCCCCTGCTTTATGGTCTATTTGACTTTAAATGGGACCATAAAAAGGACTTGAAACTAACGATTGAGACCATAAACTCATGTTTACAATGTTTACTGAGGTAATAAATCAAGTGAGAAGTAGGCTCATTTCCTCATAGACTTCTACACAATCAGACTTCTTTTTGCAACCAGAGGAGTCGCCCCCTGCTGGCTGTTAGAGAGAATGCAAGTTTAATGCACATTGGCTTCACTTCTCAGACCCGGAGGTTGCCCACTGAGTAGAACTACTGCTCTTTTGTATTGAAAGGAATCACTTTCTGGACACTTCCTTGCGAAGTTATTCTGCAGCACACCCACAACATACTTGTCCGAGAACACCACAGGATCTCCTTGGAAGTAGTGGAGGACGTGGTTGGCGAGAAGGGCGTCTCTGCTTAGCTCGCTGCCACCACAACACAGATAAGCAGTGAAAAATGAATGGAAAATGGAATATCAGTTACATAGAAAGTATGAGTAATGCCAACCAGCTCTCTGGGTGAGCTTATCAGCCATAAGGCATTGGACCACAATGTCTTATTACCTTCACATTTGGGCATACAAGGCACAAATGGTTGAACAAATGGAAGACAGATAAGCAAAGGAAAGGTATATGGGAAAAGATACAGTGTCATTGTAGGAATATTGCCTTCACAGGTACAGGACACAGTGACTTGATAATGTCAGCCAGTGATTGGAAAGTAATTGCTTTCTAATGAATTTCAGCTTTCCCCTGAATATCATCTGTTGCCTCTCTGTATAAGATAACACGTCCATGTGAAGACCTCCTCTTGTGGAAATAATGGAAAAGTATTGGACACATATTTTTGACAAATCTGGGGTGTTGCCGTGATGCAAGCTCTGGCTCAAATTATTTTCCATATATTCTGTGCCCATGCAGTTTTGCAGTTTGGGGGCATTATCGTCAAAGCCGTGGGGAGCATTTCTGTGCTTTGGGCAAATGAAAATAAAATTGTGCATGTTTTAACAGGTTGGGGATATTGTATCAGGTCCGAGTCAGGAAAAAGTCTGCCAAAGTTAAGGGAAAGTTAAAACTTTTGTGAAAATACACTTTTTTCACTTTCTTGCCAAGAGTTAGAGGAGAATATCGATACCACTCACGGACAAAATATAGGTATCGATCTTCTCACCTAACTCTCAACAGGAAAGCGAAACATATATTTCCCAAACTATTGCTTTAGAAAAACAAATATATACACTAGCGCTGTCAAAGTTAACATGATAATAACGTCTTAACGCAAATTAGTTTTAACTCCACTAATTTCTTTAACGCATTAACGCAACTTGCGATTTTTAGGTTGTAGTAGGCTCAGTTTTGAAAATACTAGAAAACCTGAGGAATCCATTGGCTCCAACCAACAATACCAAATTGGCATGGCCATTCTCAAAGGGGTCCCTTCATCTGTGACCTCAAGATATGTGAATGAAAATGGGTTCTCTGGGTACCCACGAGTCTCCCCTTTACAGACATGCCCACTTTATGATAATCACATGCAGTTTGGGGCAAGTCATAGTCAAGTCAGCACACTGACACACTGACAGCTGTTGTTGCCTGTTGGGCATTTTGAGTTTGCCATGTAATGATTTGAGCATATTGTTTTATGCTAAATGCAGTACCTGTGAGGGTTTCTGGACAACATTTGTCATTGTTTTGTGTTGTTAATTGATTTCCAATAATAAATATATACATACATTTGCATAAAGCAGCGATTAATTTGTGATTAATCATGATTAACTGTAGTCAATCATGCAATTAATCGTGATTACATATTTTAATCGATTGACAGCCCTAATATACGCACATAAGACTTGAATTTACCACATGATGTCCTGCACAGTTTCAGGAGGATGTAGTTTACCGTATAAGGTAAATCAAAATAATTAAACTGTAACTGGTTTGGTGGATTTCTACGCTGTGTTTTAGGTTTTACAAATAGTTGTTCTTGTTCTCTAAAAAAGTGTAATATGATAAAAGATCCATTACAATAACAACATCAAACAATGATGCTCAAGTTTAAATTCAAAACTACTCCCTACCTTTTAGCCAAGGTTTTAAAATCTACTGAGCTTATCCACAAAATGTATTCAGGCAGTATTCTAGTATAAATATTGTATACATTTTACATTATAGGACGTTATAGAGGTTATTTTGTTGGTTGAAATCTGGAATTTCTTTTCCCTCCGTCAGCCAGAGGCCGATGCAATGCACCCATTACTCCACATCCAGAAAGTGATACAAAAACAATCCTGCAAAGTCTAATACGTGTGAGGTGCACTGGTGCCTTAAACTACAAAATAAAACCAGCAGCTCATGAAAGCATCAAATCGAAATATAAAACTCAGTAGGGAAACTTTGGGAAAGCAATAGCACAACATGAATGTTCACATAATGTCAAAGGGACTCCTATTTGAAAAACTGATAACGATGAATGATGTTTTCTCTCTTCGAGGAAACCAAGGAGAAGGACTTTTTTCTCAATGCACGCATGACAGAAAGAAACTTTGGAAGGAAACTCTGCAGCCTTACATCACCCTGTCTGTCCTTGTGGAGGGATGTTTGCACCAACAAAGATGCTGCTAAATGGATGTGTGTGTGTGTGTGTGTGTGTGTGCACGTGTGTGTGTGTGTGTGTGTGTGTGTGTGTGTGTGTGTGTGTGTGTGTGCACATGCATGTACCGACACACATCGTTTTGTGCAACGCTTTGGCAGAAAGCTGATTAAAGAGTGAATGAGGAAGTTGATTTCTACCCCACAGTGGACCAACAATGTGCAGGATTAATCAGGCCCGGCTCCTATCCATGCAGGTTAATTAGGGTTAAATGATAATTAGGACGCCATTAAAAAGGCAAACAACCACAGAGGACCCTTAATCCGCGCAATGCTGTGCAGCGGCGGGTAGGTTTATTTGTTTGTGGAGGGATGTGTGTGCATGGACAAAGGTGTTTTTGGTCCAGTATGTGTATATATATCATCTACATGTATGAATTTGTATGTGTGAATACTGTACGAATGAAACCTCATCAATTTGTTTTCTATTCAGTATGTATTTCCTTCTTTTTGGAGGCAAGACCTGGAACCTTATTTTGAACTTGACTGATTGCATTTTTTTCATCACATTGCAGAGATGAAGGTCACGGCACGCTGTGTAATTCTTACTTAATGATTGAAAAAATGCATTCAAGTCCAAAGCCAAGGTCAAAACATCTCAGCAATGGCCCAAGTTAGCAGAGAAAAACATCCCTACATAACATCGTATTAGCTGCTACTGAACTGCTCCTAAAAAAAACCTTCACTATAGTGAAAATAGGATCATGACTTATTACCCAGGATGCCTTGCACCACCACTGATGGGATGTAAATGTGTCAGGGTTGACCTGGAACATCCTCTTTGTCCCTACTCAGATACCATAATTTGCTCCTTTTTGTGACACCTGGATGTTGCAGTGACAAATTGGAATTGATTGGAGCCTTGGCTAAAATGTCTCAGGTTGTGACCCCTGAGCTCAAAAGCATTTTCCCATATTAGTATTCTGCAGCTCACTGCTCCGACCTGGCAGCTAAGGTTTCAGAGCATGAATAGAATCGATCTGCATTACTGTGACTTTCCAGTTTTCTTTAGTTCATCTCACTATTGTTGTTTAATGCATCTTTTTTTTTAATATTTTTACTATTATCACCATTATTACTCAGTGGTTAGCAGCGTTGCATCGCAGCAAGGTCTCAGATTTAAACATCCAGATTAGGGCTGTCAGTCCATTCAAATATTTAATCATGATTAATCATAGTTAATCGCAATTAATCACACATTATCTGTTTCTTAAAGGGAGTATTTAATACTCTTATCAACATGGGAGTGGACAAATATGCTGCTTTATGCAAATGTATGTATATATTTATTATTGGAAATCAATTAACAACACATAACGATGACAGATATTGTCCAGAAACCCTCACAGGTACTGCATTTAGCATAAAACAATATGCTCAAATCATAACATGGCAAACTGCAGCCCAACAGGCAACAACAGCTGTCAGTGTGTCAGTGTGCTGACTTGACTATGACTTGCCCCAAACTGCATGTGATTATCATAAAGGGGCATGTCTGTAAAGGAGAGATTCGTGGGTACCCATAGAACCCATTTACATTCACATATCTGGAGGTCAGAGGTCAAGGGACCCCTTTGAAAATGGACTTGACTGGTTTTCCTAGTCAAAATTTAGTTTGGAGCGTTATCTAGCCTCCTTCCAGACAAGCTAGTATAACATGGTTGGTACCAATGGATTCCTTAGGTTTCCTAGTTTCATTTGATACCAGTATCTTCACTCTAGCTTTAAAACCGAGCCCACTACAACCTAAACATTACAAGTTGCGTTAATGTGTTAAAGAGATTAGTGGTGTTATTATTGCATTAACTTTGACAGCCTTAGTTCAGATAGATCTTAGTGGAGGGAGAGAGTTGTCTGAGCTCTTCTTCACCTACGTTAACGTAATAAATACCGTAATACAACCCAGTAATTTGTATAATGATCATTGAGCGATTCACGTACAATATGAAATCCTTTAATAAAGACTGAGCTTTTCATTCTGTGATGATTTCGAAGACCTGCAGCCCTCAAATTCCTTTTGTTGCTATTCAAATTTAGCCACCCTTCACTCATTCATTGTACTTAATGATGGGTATCGCCATGCTACAGCTTGTGGCCCTGACAGGGGGTAGTAGTGGTGGTTTGTAATCCTCTTTATAGGGTCCCCCAAATCTCTAGGGCTGGCACCGAACTCCTTCTCTCTGCAGCACCCAGATGTAAACTAGGTAAATTTATCAGCGCAAAACACCCTCGGCATGCCTGAGTGAAAGCGGGAGCTTAGCGCTGATAGTATGGCTGTACAGTAGCAGCGGGCATTTTATTCCATCTTATTTTTATTTTATTTCTTTCTTGGAAAGGTATATCTGGGGGCCTCTTGTGATCTGACTGCAGCCCGACTGAGTTATTCCCGAGCTGCGATAAGGGCTTGGATAAGCATAATGACGTTTGGAGGTGTGAAGTTTTTGCTCCCTTTGAATGGAGATGGTGATTCTCTCCTTACACCTCTGTGCCTATTTAGAGCCCAGACTGTGGCCAAGAATTTCAATGGAGGTTCTTATTCACAGGCAGGTTTTTCCTGTGTGTGTGTCAGTGTGGGAGTGCGTGCGTGCGTGCCTGTGTGTGACCTGCATTCTCTCCCGGTATTACCACCCAGCAGGTCCAGCTCCCTCCTGATGAGTGTCGAGCAGACAGCGTGTCATTCCTTGCTGGAGTTGGTGGGGGGTCACTCTTTTTTATCTGTTTACCCAGTCACCTGTTTCAGTACTGCCTGTGTATTTATGTGTGTGTACTTTATGTGAGTTCATATGTGTTTGTCAAGGGGTGGTTGGGGGAATTGCGGTGTGGGTGGTTATCCTTTTTGTTTTTGCCATATAGCAGCATGCTTCTAAGGATGGGAATGTCGATCGATCAGTAGAGTAGTAGGTGTGTCTGTACAGATTTGTAAATACAGTGTTTTTTGTACTTACCTCGTGTCGTTTGTGTGAGTGATGCAGGTTTTTGTGATGTATGTAAATTGCATCCATCCATCCGGTTTGCCACGACCTTTAGCACAGATATCCATAGTCCCCAGAGGATGAACTCTTTTGAATTTGGTGATCCCATGACTTTTTCCTCTAGTGCCACCGTGAGGTTGACATTTTTTGGCCTTTGAGTGAAATACCTCAATAACTACAGGATGGATTGCCATGACATTTTAGGGCAGGTACCCAGATCGTTCTCGTTCCCAGGGCGTCAAATACGGAGGCTGTGTCACAGCCACCGGTGTGTGATACCGCCGCACAAGGCACCCTCTAGCGCCAGTATGAGGCGCCCAGAGCTTTCTATTAACTACAACGTAAACCCATACGCGGCAACAGTAAACACTCAGAGGAAGTGCGCCGGGAGTGTGGTGGCGTAGTTTCAAGAGCGAAAGGAACACTAACGGTGAGGTGAATGGATCCAACAACACATGGCTTTCATCCAGGAGACTGCTATTTGTGTACTGTGTGTTAAGTTTCATTTTCACGGAGCAATCAGCTGTTCGTTCGTGTCCCTCGTTCACAATGTTCAGTTTCATTTTACAAACGTAGCAGTTTAAGCCCAACCATGTTGTTTTTCCTAGATCTAACTAAGTGGTTTTGTTGCCTCGCAAAGTGACACCAAGGGGCGTGACAAAGCAGCAGTATGTGACGAGTTGGGATGTTGAGATACCCATAGTGCCCAGAGGATGAACCATAATGGCTTTGACGATCCCCTAAGTTTCCATCTAGTGACATCATCAGAACCGTAAATTTAAATTTTCAACCATTCAATATTTTGGTTTATGACCAAATACCTGCAGAACTAATGACATTCCCCTCAGCCTCTTCGGCACTTCTTGGTGAAACTATGGGATACATTTTCTGTTACTGCATATTGATCTAAATAGTCTCTAGTTTAACTGGTTACTTATTCATATGCATGAGCTAATTGTAGTCAAGTTCATCCCTTATTCTGGACTTCTAATAATGAGTATAAGAGATTTCTTGACAAAAGCGAAAGTATAAAATATTGCTATCCTTGAACAGAGAAGGATTTGTTTGAGCATTACAAGTTTGATCTTAAGTTATTCCCTTTTTATTGCATCTCTTAGGAGTGCATTATACCTCTAAAAAGTCCTGTTGCAGCTTGTAAACCCCAGAGTCACATGGCTTTCATAGAAGAAATAACTTGAAGTTGATAAAATATCTGGATGAAATGAGAGAAGAAAAGAAGGGGAGAGGCAACAGAAGCAATTTCATAGCTGAAGTGCAAAGAAAAACACAATTACTGTGGGAGGAGGGCTGAGAACAGCTGAGTGATGTGCATGAGTGAGGATGTTTGGACCCGTCTGCATTGAGGTTGAGGTTGAACCACACAGGACTGATTACAGCAACCGGAAATATATTGAACTCCCCTTTCACAGCGAGGACTGTGATTGCTGGCATTTCACTCTGATATTGTAATTGTCAGTTCCACTTTAGAAGCAAAATCATGCTAAATGGTCCTCGAGCCATTATGCAATTTGACGTCCTGTATGTCAAGCTTGTAACATGAAAGAGTTTGTATAACATTTGGCATTTCGTGTTTTGCGTAGTTAGGGTCACGGAGTTGACAACACATTTAGTTTCTCTCTTAGTTTTTAGGTTTATTTATGCAACAGAAGTACTTGGATAGACTTAGGGAAAGATAGTGGATGGGTTCAAATAACTACGCTTGTTACGTAACTGGCGTTAGTAAAGTCCGGAAGTCTGTAAAGTTTCATGAGGCTGTGATTATCCTAGAGGTCACAACAGGTTATTTTATACAGTGACGTCACGTTTCAAGAAAATGGTCTCGCTACAATGAAATGGTTACTATGGGGACCCAAAACTGCATGCGATTATCATAAAGTGGGCATGTCTGTAAAGGGGAGACTCGTGGGTACCCAGAGAACCCATTTACATTCACACATCTGGAGGTCAGAGGTCAAGGGACCCCTTTGAAAATGGCCATGCCAGTTTTTCCCTCCCAAATTTTAGCCTAACTTTGGAGCGTTATTTAGCCTCCTTCTTTGACATGATTGGTACTAATGGATTCTTTAAGTCATCTAGTTTCATATGGTGCCAGTACCTTCACTCTAGCTCTAAAAACTGAACCTGCTACAGCCTCTGAAAGTCGGTAACACCAGTCAGGATCGCCGAAAAGATCGTGGTTTGGGTTCAAATAACTATGCTTGCTACGTAACTGTCGTCAATATAGTCCAGAAGTTACGAAACAAAACTATGGTAAAATAACTCACTTCACGCTGGACAGAGACAGCGGTCTCCTGGGTGAAATACCTGCATTTGTTAAAGGTATACTTCAACAAAAGTAACAGAGACATAGTGAGAAAATTGATAAATTTGCATGAAGGTTATTGCATCCGATTAGATATTTCAGTGTACTTTTATTTCATTTATTATCTATCATGAGATACAACTGCTCAAATGTTCACTTTATGGTGTTGAAAGGCTTGATGGGTATGAATAAGTAGTTTGTCTTGCATTTTCATTTCACTGTGCTACACCCTTACCGTTTAACAATGTATTAAAGATGTAATCTCTTAGATGGTCTTGGTTGGACCTTTGGTCAGTTGTCATTCATCCCCGTCAACATTTTGTGTTACAGGGCTTGGCAAGTTAATTGGAGCCAGGCGAGGTTCAAAAGGTTGCTGTGAAACACTGTAGCTGCTGACATGAGCTGCCCTCGGTGCATCGGGTCCCTCTGCCTCCTCACAGAACATACAATGTTCTTCCATCACACACAGAAAATGTCAACTTCTGTTATGACTTAATGTAATGCAAGATCCAGCTGTGAATCTCAAACATATTACTGTGCTCAGCAGGGGGTTACAGTTCTGCTGGTGTGGATTAAATTATTCTGGAAACACTGTTGTCCAAATTTTGTGTGACTTTTTTTTTGTTTTGGAATGGATTTTTTTCGTGCTTTCTGAGGGAAAAACATTCCAGCATTTTCAGGCTTTTCACTAAATTAGACTACGGGTCAAACTGGTTGCGTTTGCTGTCTGAATCGCTTTGCTTTGATTCAGCTCATTCAGACCACCCACTCGGAGTGCATTCAATGCCCTGAAGTATTGATTGAATTAGACAAAGAACCCTCATGAGGAGGAAAAAAGACAGAATGCAATCATATTCCCATTAGTGCCAGGCTGGATGAGAAGAACGTGCTGGCCTTTTCTTCTAGCCTTCCTTATTCAACATTAATTACTGTTCATTTCACACATTCTCTTCTTTCGCTCTACCCACTTTTCCTCCGCTCCACGCCGTATTCAGCCCATGCTCATCAGGTTGGTTTTCCCTCATGAATCTTAGTGTGTTTTTCTCAGAGCCATTGAAGAAGACCACGGTGAGAAATGCGTTGTGTTCCACGACTGCTTATGTAAGGAGAGAATTGTGGCCTTTTATTCTACCAATGGTGCCTAAAACTTTTGTCTCTGAGCAATTGTCTGACTGTGTTTTCATCACTGTCACATACCCTTTAGATTTCACTTCAGCTGCTTCACGTGTGCGCCTCATATCCCAAATGTTGCAGCAGAACTCCTCGGCTTGTCTGTTTAACCTTGATGGAGTGCTGATGTGCTTATCTAGCTCAGAGAGTTGAGGTGGAAACCAGCCTTAAGAGGGATAACACAAAACTAGGTGGGAAAACGGAAGCCTGATTTTGAAGCGTTTAAGAGCAAATTGTTGACACGGTCCAGAAATGTGCTGCTTTCATCAAAGATGAACTTGTTTCATGGTGCAACAGTTACTCCAAGTAACTCCGGCTGTTGCATGGCATTATAGTTAAAGGGGAGCTCCACCTATTTTCACATCAAAGTCTGTTTACAGGTCTCGGGGAGTACTACCGCATATGCGGAAAAAGTGGTATAAAGCCTTTTGTGGCTCCAGAGGGAGCTGCATGAAATCTGATAAATTTGAAATGGAAAAAAAAATCTGGGGGTGTGGAGTTAGAAAGAAGTGAGCAAACTCACCAAACCGCTGCAGTCTCATCTCTGCTTGAGGCTAGCAGCTGGAGGCTACATTAGCTGCTAATAGCAAAATGGGTGGAGGGCTCTGTTAAAGTGGAGTTTTCATTATGAACAGCCCCTGAGAGATTCTAACTTTTGTTAAACAGAAGCCACTGTTACTACTAGTGCCAATTAGCCTACAGTTAATGCCAAAATGAAGTGTGATGGTAGCACAAGTGTTATAATATCTATTTAAGGTTTGCTAACATAGACTACATCCACACTAGTATGTTTTTGTGTTAAAACGCTGAGGGCGAGTTCACAAAGAATGGATTGCGGCCACTGATAGCATCATGAATTGGACATCATTTGCAACCGCTATTTGCCCCGTCTCAAGGTCCGATACACAAAAGATATTGCGCTGATGATATTTCAGCACAAACACGCAAGCACGACAAGGTAACACACACGTTTTGAGTTGATTCGGGTCAGACTCAGGCCAATATCTCTCCTTTCATTGTGCCCATAGACGTCGCAGAGCACACAGATGCAGGTGGGTGATATAATACATCTTTAATGAGGAAAATATGAATTACATTCTCATAAATGAGTTTGAGCGGACATCTTATGCGCTTCAGTTACCATTAACTCTCTGAAGACGCACTGATCTTTGTGAATTGGACTGTTTTTGCCATGAGGCTCATTTGCAAGGAAAGGGGACAATTGTGCACCAATTGTATCATATCCCCTAATTTAAATACATGCAAACAGCACAGGAGCACTGAGACATTATTTGCTTGGCAGCGCAGTTAGTGGTGCATTTCACCCTTTGAGAATTACACGGTTTACTTGCACAGGTTTAGCAGACGCAAAAGTCACTTTTGTGAATTCGCCTTCGAGTGTTTTAACACAAAAAATCTCCATCCATACACGCCTGAAAATGCATATTACATGACCATTCACATACACTGGGCATAAACGTGCCTGTGTAAACAGGAAGCAGATTGTCTACTCTGCGGTTGATTGCTTATAGTTGCAGAAAATACTTCAGAGGAAGAACGGCAATGGTGAAAAGTAATAACAGAGATTTATTTGCTTGGACCTATGACGAGGTGGAAAGTAACACATGAGTATAAGGCGCTCAAGGTGGCGGAAAACATAGATTAGGAGTTGTTGCGAAGCAAACAGGCCGACATATTAGAGCGGTACCGGGAGTGTTATTCATTGCCGGAGGAAGCCATGGCAATTGGAAGGGCAGTTGATTGCTAAAATTGCATGATTTGCAGGCTGCATGCTTGGAGTGTCACCGTTCTACCAACAAATCAACATTGCCATTCCTAGAGAAAATGTTTTAACTATTATTCTTCAACTACTGGAAGCTTGGCATTGCAGGTGCAAGAGCAGCTAATGGATGTGTGGCAGGGCTGTGTGAAGATATCATTCAGTTAACTATCATTAGTCATTTCTCCAATCATGAGAAGGCAGGGTTAATGTGTGATTGTAGGGAGAGAGCTGTCAGTCATCTATTGTATTGCCTTCTCAACTTATACTGTAAATGCTCTCCTCAGGTCTTTCGAGACCTGAAAGTATATTACACTCCATCTAATTCATTCTTTCCATTCAGTTATGCTCTCAACTCCCCCGTCTCGTTTCTCATGTCAAAATGTCAAACTTAGTGAGAATACTTGTTTTTCTGATGTTTGTTGAGGAAGCTTATACGGTCTTTAGAGACCCGAGGTATGTACAAGTATTATATCTATTTTTTTTTCATGGTATGCAGGTAGGAGGAAGCAGACAGACTGGGAGTAAACAGACTGTGCATTCCAATACCCATACTACCATTTAGTATGTCTAGAAAATATTGAGCATGTCCTAATACATAGTATGTCAAATGCAGTATGCCCAAAATACCAGGATGTCCTATTATATCTGCTCGCATTTTACAGTATGCAAGCCAGCATGCTTTTCTGACGCATAATCCTCTGCACAGCGGATCTATGAGCAAAAGGGACAAAAGGGAGTTCAAAGCGCAATGTTATAACGAAGTAGTATGTCCCAATTGTATGCATACTGCATGCAACAGTACATACTTTGTAAGGGGCAGCTGCAGTACGTACTAAAAGTAATTAGAAAAATAATGAGATTTGGAACATAGACTATGACTGTACTGTATATAAGAAGTGAACGTAGTCACCGTGACGTCACCTATTGGTTTGCGGACTGCTGTTATGAAGCCTCGAGTTAGCCAGTTTGGCCGTCACCATCTTGGTTATTTGCAACGAGAAGTAACACAAGAGGGTGGAGCTAAGTACAACTGAACGCTGAATAACACATTTTTCCACGACCGAGAAGGTTCTAATTAACTTTAATGAATTGAAAACACACCGTGAAAGGGTTAAAGTTCAAAGACGAAAATATGGGCAACTCATGTTAGCAACCTGTCACTCACAAGGTAGCCATGCCCTAAAGCATCCCCTGCTTTATGGTCTATCTGACTCTGAATGGGACCATAATTTACTAAATGAACATCATGCTGTATTGAAGAAGACTTGAAACTAGTGATTGAGACCATGAACTCATGTTTACAATGTTTACTGAGGTAATAAATCAAGAGAGAAGTAGGCTCATTTTCTCATAGACTTCTATACAATCACACTTCTTTTTGCAACCAGAGGAGTCGCCCCCTGCTGGCTGTTAGAAAGAATGCAAGTTTAAGGCTCTTCAACATTGGCTTCACTTTTGAGACCAATGGGAATAAATGAACATTCTTGGACTTATGACTCACGCCAGCACACTAAAAAAATGCACCACCATTTATACATTACAAGTGTAAAGACCTGGCCTTGACACCCTGAATAATTAGGTTCCTCCTTTCTTCGCAGAGAATAGTTAAGTCACAAATGAAGTTCAAATAGGCTTACATGCCACACGGCTCAGAATGACACAAACACACTACCTGTCTTCAGAAGCTTCAGCAATCAGTGCTACGCAGGCAGCAGCCAGTCGTGTCACTGTGATGGCTGATGTTAATCTCACGTTTAGTGACTGAAAATCTTCTTCCTGACAGTTTGCAAACACCTGTCTCCTGATGTACCGTTCGCTTGTTGTTATGGTAATTTAGCGAGCATTAACCGGCATCTATAACCCCTCCACAGACTCTAGAGGAAGCTAACCCCTGACAAAATAGATGTATTGTGTTGTGTGTGTGTGTGTTTTTTCTTCTGGGTTTACCTTCATTATCATCGCCACGAGGCTTTCCATCTCGGGAATGAAACATCTGCTGTTTGGGCTTTTTGTTCAACTGACAATTATCCACGCAAAGATGTTACGTACAAACATTTTTCATACTAATCCTCCTCCCCATCATCACACATTTATCATCGCTGGGAGTCTATCGGTGCAATATTTCAGCGTGATGCCAAAAGTGTCAGTAATATAATGCATGTGTGAGTCTGATGGTTTCCTCTTTCGTTTAAGTGAACTATTTGGCACGCTTCCACAACTTAAACGGCTCCGATGCTTCCTGTGACATTTTTTTATGGTAAACAACACTATGATTTGCAGCAGACTTTAATGACTGAGAGATCCATAACAGTAAACTAAGACTGGCATATGCAAAGAAGGACAGACTTGCGATTACATTATTAGACTGTGTGATTCAAGGAATGAGAAAAAACATCAATCTGCAATGCGCCTCATTTTGATTTCATTGTTTGCAAGCAGATGCCACTGGTGTTTCTAGGGGGTGAAAGCAGAAACGGTTGCCAAGTATTTTAATGCAGCGGTGAATTTTCGAAGACAGGCTATTCTGCTGTTTCAAGACGTGTCAAACATTCCCCACCATATCACACAAGAATACTAACAACCAACCTCTTTTAAGGGACGTTCGACTCTTTCGAAAAGAAGAAGAAGAAAACTGTTGCTTGAGCCGCCGATACGAAGACAATTACTTTTCTTTTGTCAATTCCTCAGCACTTTGAGAAGAGTGTGACTTTTCTTAATGAACACAGCTTAGGCCCAACACAGCAGGGTAGCACCGGGCAGACGCTCTTTGAAGAGGTTTTTACTTAGGAGCTTGCATCACTGTCTTGCCCACAGCAGGGATGGTTGGTAACAGAAAACCTGGGCTAGCATATTTCAAGGTATTCCATCAGGTAAAATACTCCGGTGACTAGACGAATACTTAAAAAGGAACTCAGAAGCCCATCTAAGTGTCAGGTGGTTGTTTAGCACAGAAACATTTGTCTATCTACCAGGGCTGTCAGGGGATTCAAATATTTAATCGCTATTAATAGCATGATTGTCCATGGTTAATTAAATTGACCAAATTAATCGCACATTTTTTTATCTGATGTACCTTAAAAGGGAGATTTGTCAAGTATTTAATACTCTTGGGAGTGGACAAATATGCTGCTTTATGCAAATGTATGCATCTACTTATTATTGGAAATTAATTAACACAAAACAATAACAAATATTGTCCAGAAACCCTCACAGGCACTACTGTGACTTTCCAGTTTTCTTTAGTTCATCTCGCTATTGTTGTTTAATGCATTTTTTTTTATTATTATTGTTACTATTATTATCATTATTACTCAGTGGTTAGCAGTGTTGCATCGCAGCAAGGTCTCAGATTTAAACATTCAGATGAGGGCTGTCAATCCATTCAAATATTTAATCATGATTAATCACATGATTGTCCATATTAATCGCAATTAATCACACATTATCTGTTTAAATGTTCCTTAAAGGGAGTATTTAATACTAAATAAATATGCTTGTTTTATGCAAGTGTATGTTTATATTTATTATTGGAAATCAATTAACAACACAAAACAATTACAAATATTGTCCAGAAACCCTCACAGGTACTGCATTTAGCATAAAACAATATGCTCAAATCATAACATGGCAAACTGCAGCCCAACAAGCAACAACAGCTGTCAGTGTGTCAGTGTGCTGACTTGACTATGACTTGCCCCCAAACTGCATGTGATTATCATAAAGTGGGCATGTCTGTAAAGGGGAGACTCGTGGGTACCCAGAGAACCCATTTACATTCATATATCTGGAGGTCAGAGGTCAAGGGACCCCTGTAAAAATGACAATGACAGTTTTTAGCACAAGTTTGGAGCGTTATTTAGCCTCCTTCGCAACAAGCTAGTATGACATTGTTGATACCAATGGATTCCTTAGGTTTTTCTAATTTCATTTGATATCAGTATCTTCACTCTAGCTTAAAAACTGAGCCCGCTACAACCTAAAAATCGCAAGTTGCCTTAATGTATTAAAGAAATTAGTGGCGTTAAAACGAATTTGCGTTAACTTTGACAGCCCTAGTTTCTACAACACACCCTCCAATTACCGACTAATATTGATTTGACAGGTGTTGCTGGACATTCGTAGGGGAACGCACGAAAAATGAGGAATAACTTTTTGTAGGATATCATACCAACTGTTGTATGAGGAATACGTTGATCAAATATCAATTACAGAGAACGTTTTATTGTTGATATGTGTTCAAATAATGAAATTATTGTTGCGCTCAAGGCAAGATCTATCTTTGTCTTTATCACACTATTAAGGAATGTGCAAGCTCGGCGGAGAGTTTGGACGATGGAGCCGTCTCTGAAAGAAACATTTTAGTATAATTCTGCACAAGTAATGTACCTTTAAGAGTAGCATTGTCCACAGCATCTCTTTCTCTATCCCACTCTTACTGTCAGGGCCCTTTTATAGTAACTCTCTCACACTAGGCCATTACCACCCTCTATGTGCCGGTCTGAGGTAAGAATACCATTGTCCACAGTACTTTCCATTCAAAATTGCTTGGGCAGAACTATTTGAAATAAGTACTTTAAAAACTCTATTTAAAAAAGCTGCAGTTTGAGTTTAACCCCGTTGCACGATTATCACGCTAAATTGCTGCATGATTTTGTTACTTTACTGTAAATCTATATTGAATTGTAGATTTTTATCACACAGTTTATGATAGATAATTTAAATCTCACAGACCTCAAAACCATCATCGGAGACATTACTGTCTTCACCTTATTTTCAAAGATGCCTCAGGTGAAAGGTGGCTCATCTCGCTGCACTCTCCCCTCCACCTTCCCTGCAGACTCAGTGTTGGAGCTAAAAGCTCTATGAAACCCTGATGGGTCTTATAATGTGATTCCTCACAAGGTAAAAGCTCATAATGTATCCTCATATTTGCTGAGGTCAGTTTAACACAATAGGGGTTTTCATTTGCACCCCCCTCTCACTTTGGTCTCAGTAATAGCATGATGGAGTCTTTAATGCACCGGCATTGACTTTGGGTCACTCTCAAATACTGTCTAATGTTATAAAAAGCTATTGCAATGTACGGACCACCTAGACCATCACTGGGATTATCTTGAAAGCCTTTGTACGGTTATCGATCGCTATTCACAAGTATGATATTGTGATTTTAACACACATGTACTGTATGCTGCACTGGAAATTTATTGGTTTTGATTTTTTTCCTTTGTGTTATTTTTTGGTTTACAGTTCCTTTTCTTTTTTAAGCATTTCTCCTCTTAGAGCGTCAGATCCAGGCATCAATAAACACAATTATTTTCTTTCAAAACTCAAATTACCCTTTTACAAAATTGAATTCTTCCAGACTTAAAAAGCGTAGAAACACATTGAAGAGAATGAGTCATGAAGCAGAATGAATTATCATTTTATTATGTGTGATATTTCCCTCAATTCAATTTTACTTGACATTACGTATGAGTTTGGGTACAAGGACACCAATAAAACATCCAAAATAAAAAGTAATATTTATTAGGAAAAATGTTCCATACTGTATTTCTGACCTGACCTAAATTTGCAAAGTGACGCTCCCAACTTATTTTTGTTTTTTTTCTATCATCCGCCGCGGGTATATGTACGCCTGTGACAGTGACGGCTGACAGTGATGGATTGACATGGACAGATTAAACACTGGCTGTCAGAGCGTCTCTTTCCTCTGCAGAAGAGCATCTACCCCGTGTTGTGGCTTTCTGCCTCAGTCGATTCCACAGGTTAGAAAGAATCAGACCTCTAATTGACTTCAGTTAGTGCAGCGACATGTTCAGACTGTGTTTGATCATTAGAAGGCAGACAAGCTCTGACACACAGACGCTTACAGTGCAGTAAAATTATGTGGACGGGGGTTCAGAAAGAGGTCATCCTGTGCCCCCATGTTGTTGGCCAACAGCTGGCCAGCTGTGACTGGCTCTTCAAAGGGAATCATGCACTCGATTTACCTCTAAAAGTTTCAGTATGTAAAAGTATTATAAGAGTTTTTCCAGTAGAATAAAATATAGACTGGACTAGTGTGCGGTGGGAGTTTTCTACAGATAGGAAGCTATTTAATCCAGGACAAGATGTGCACCATGCTGGGGAAGGGTTGGCATCCACTGAGTGTTATCTGAACTCTTAGTGACTTTTATTTAATAGGAGAAGCATAATATATATTCTTATTTCAAAAGATGATGAAAATGGAACTTGTTAGTAATGAAACCATTTTGGGAAAATACTACCCCATGTGCAGACACAGTATTTGGGAAATATTTGCAATGAAAAGGAGGATTTATGGGTCGAAATGGAATATAATATTAATACGTTTGTTTTCTTTAGTGAATGATCATCTGAAAATAAGAATTGTTTTGTTTTTGTTACCTTAAAATGAGCCGTTTATATCTAAATAGAGTGGGTCCTCTTCTCAAATACTGGCTCTAGATAGGGACATTCACGTTTTTCTGTCTTCCACCGTAGTCCTCATACATGCTCGGCACACGGGAGACGTTTTAGTTGGTTGCAATCTGCAACCTCGCCACTAGATGCCGCCAGATCCTACACACTGCACCTTTAAGAGAACATATTTTTGGACTTTTATTTTGAAGTTCCCTCTTTTTGGCTTAAGAATGAGAAGAGCGAGAGAAATAAAAAGGTAAAACAAATGTTTCTCACTTTTATCATCTTGTGAGTGTGTCTTAAAGGAACAGTACAACATTTTTGGGAAATAGACTGATTTTGATTTGAGAGTTAGTTCGGGAGATCGATAAAGAGTTGGAAATAAGTTATGATATAATTCAGAACAGTCATTGACCAGTGTAACTATATAATGCTTTATTTTGTTTGTTTCTCTCAAGGTTTTATGAATGTTCTTATCTTTTGGGGCAATTTCCAGTCAACCAAGAGAATACTTGACAATGTCCGCGGTGATGTATAACACGCCGGCCTACGAGACATCAAAACCACAATCTCCCACAGAGAAAATAATAACACGTAGCTTCAAGGCTTCTGCGGATATTTGCGATGCCTGCCAAGCGGCAAAACAATATGGCGGGACACTCTTCACGCTAAGCACCAAAATGACACTGAGCCTTGCAAACAGCCAAACATTGTTATATACAGTAGCTTCTAGACAGCTTAAAGAATGCTAAGCAATAAGCATTGTCTGCCAGAAGGCAAAGCTGCTGTGCAAGTGGCAGGCAGACAAGTAGCTGTTGATCCTTTTAGGCAGCAAAGTGGCTTGACGTGTCATTTTGCTGCCCAGTGCACTGCCCCAGAATGCTTTGCAGCCTGGAATGTCGTGACCATTATCTGGTATTCTTTACAATGTGCAGCGGCTGTCTGCTGTTGCACAGGTCTCAGTATGACTGCGAGAGCGACTTTCAGACACACAGGGTTTCTAGGAATGTGAACGATATGAAGTATTATACATTACTTGAGAATGAAGTTATTCATAAGGGGAATTTACAATCATTTTATATACTTTTTATTTTGCAAAACCAAAACATTGTAAAATGTGTTTTTTAAAAAAGGGTGTGTGTCCCAGATTGATTTAGTAGTCAATTAAAAATTGTCAAATTGTGAGAGACTTTTGGTATCTTTATTATTAAAACAAATATTTTGCCCCTTGGGCAGAAGCCCCGCCTTTTGCATAGTATCTTTACACTTAAGGTTCATGTTTAACATTCAGAAATAGTCGCGGTTAACTTGGTAACACGTGGTTAACGTTGTGGCGGTTAGGTTTATGCAACAAAACCACTTGGTTAGGGTTAGAAAAAAAACATCATGGTTTGACTCAAAATACGTACCGGTATGTTTGTAACGTAACGTAAGCTACAGACGTAACTTCATGTGACACAACGTCAACATGATAGAAAACACCACTTAAATGGTTAAGTGTGTGTTTATGGACTTTATTTGTTAAACCTGCATTAACTATTTCACACTGACATATACTGTATATCATCACCTTTTAAGTTGACATGGCGAACACTTTTAGCTCCGTTTTTGGTCTCCACCAACTCCTGAGGGAAATATCTGTCTCTTTAGCTGCTAAATGCGCCACTAGTCTCTGACTTTGTCTGTTGTTTGCTGCTGAGCACGTAGTGAACTGTGGGTTTGTAGAGTTTTTTGCTGAAAACAGCTGCCTGCCGTGACCGAAAACGAAGCTCTGAGAGCCATGAGAGTGAATCAAAACAGCAAAGTTGCGGCCCACACAAACAATGACAATGAGCTGAAAATCACTATAAAGCTCCATAAAGCCGATGGGAGCTGCAGATTCAGCCAATAAGTCTCTGTAGGTTCATCACTACGGGTGACCCCTTTAAAACTGTCATTTCATATTGTACATTGTTATTATAAAAATATAGATTATAGCCGCTTTAAAGAATCACGTAAATATTGCAATGGAGTAACAGAAGTAACTGCCACGATACAGTAAATGGTACGAAGTTTGCCTTCCTCCTATTAAGAAATGCTGGAAACACAAGATCTTTACCCCATTCTGGATATTTCTCTTTTTTCAGAATGGTAATTGACTGACATCAGCATATCATATAAAAGGTCAGTATGCTCTCTTCTCATGAGTATATGCTGCTTTGCATTTCTGTAAGTTGCTATGTAGTAAAAAATGCACTGTTGCAGCATGTTTAAATATGCTATTCTGCACTGACCATAATAAATCACCTCCCATATGATTCCAACATGCCAAATGTGCTTTATATGGGTACAGGATATGCATGTCTTAGGATATTCTCTGATTGCATTCTGCACAAGAATTAATTGCAAATCATTGTCTGCATATTTCAGTATGCATTATACATGCATACTGTAATATGCAGCCTATGGGAACGTAATGGGAATTAGTTGGTCACTTACTTCACCACATACTGTATAGCAAAGTGCTTCTGGGGAGTGGTGTTATCCATGAACTGTGCTTCACCACCAACATACTGTAGACCCTCATATTCTTCACATTATCACTTCTTTAAACTCTCTGCCATTGCTCCCATTAGATAAGAATGCATATTCATTGTGTCCAATAAGCAGCCATGATGATCAGGGAATATGTGAATGTGCTGCTCCTTTATTTTACCTTTACATAATGAAAATAACATTGTTAGTCCATTTAGAGCGTTATAATGAAGAGTCAGGAGAGGCGGGGAAAGTGTTAATCACAAACGACACTCCGAAGCAATGCTGAGTGAAATATACCTTTTCTCCACAGAGAGCATAGCATGGCACTCTTTTATTAGTCAATGCTGAAAGCTCAGAGAGACATTACTGTTCTGTATATGCATGGGATGGATCTCAGCATGCGTGTTTCCGCATACAGAATGAGCTGGAGGAGGTTTTACTTTTTTTTCCCTTCTTTCAGTTGCTTTTTGCTTCACAATTTTTCATTACCGTCTTGTTGAAAAACTTTACATCAGCTAAGAAAAAAAACAGTTGTATTTGATAAGAAGTAAAACTTCTCAACTCATAAAAAGGAACTCTTCAGTTTATCTGAAAAATTTAAAATCACCAAATCTGGAGAGAGTCCGTGTCTGCATCAAGGATCGTCATGCTATTTCATTTTTAACTTTGTTCTTTACTGTTGATTTAAAGCTAGGGTTGGTAATGTTGAAAAATTAGCAAGACTATGTTAGATTTAAAAAATTGTCAAACCGAGAAACCCAGTCCAGTGTTGTCATCTCTTTTCCAATGCAAGTAGCTAGCAGCACTAGCTTCAAAATCTAGCAAGAACGTCACCAAGTCAGCAACGCTGGCCTACCGCCAAAGACACTCCCCCAAAATGATCATCATGAACGTAAACAACGAATATGGTTTTTGTTAGTGCTCACAGCTGACAAGCTAGCAGTTTAAGTGTTTTATTAACATTTATACTCAGCCCCTTTTCCATATGAAACATATGAAAGAAGATGGTGGCAAACTAAAGACCCCTCAGATCAAAGCCTGTAGATACAACCACCTGTAACTGTACCTACATCATACAGTACCTGCAGAACATGTTGCTGGAACATAACCATTGTCGTGCTGCAACCCGATCTCATCGGAAGGTGTATAAATAGCACGACATTACAAAGACATTCTGCATATCATGAAGATGCATTTTAGCCTTTTTGCGTGTCATTTGTACGCCTCTTTTCGGGTGTCATTTTTACGCCACGCAACAAAACTACAGTAACAGTTGCCATTCGGTTTAGGCAACAAAAACTAAGTGAAATACGTACGGAAACAACATAACAGAAGTATGGAAAACATGTCACAAACGTCACTAAAAACATCAAATAATCAAATATGTGCATAAACTAAGTAAAATACTTACCTAAACTAAGTAAAATACACACGGAAAACACGTCACAAACGTCACTTCAAATTAACTCAACAACACTTTTGGACTTGAACACCGGTCTCCTGGTTGAGTCTCTGTCACTTATGACATAGCTCTGAGCGTATCATATTCATGCAGATGAGTTTACATTGCAGTCCATACAGACTACATGGTGTACTAATGGCACGCCCAAAGCAAGAACGGTGTTCTCATTGCACGCGATAATTCTTGCGAATTACCGTGTTATTCATATACCATTTAGTATGGCCGGGCTGCCTACTCACAACAACAGAGATAATGTGAACTCTCATCACAGTAGGCCTACAACACCTCTTCCAGCCTTTGCTCGTTTCTAATTTACTCTTGTGGACAGCAGAGGTGCATTTTCATATTCTCTAAAATTCCATTAGAGCGTGCGCTGCAGCACATATAGACATGGCTGATTGGTGATATTACCAGATACCTGTATATTTTAGATTCTGAGTGCCACACTAATATGACAGTAGGAATACTGATTAGTTTGATTCAGGGGTGTGAGCCTGACATTGATGTTATGCTAATGCGGTGCCACTCTCCTGACTGTGTCCACACACTCTGCGCACATTCTAGCATTAGCCGTGAATTTTCATACAATCCGCCGATAATGGAAACTAATTTTATTCAGAGGAAGCGGCGGGGGACACCATGCATAATCATGTCAATGTAAATAGTAAGCTTCTACCTATTCATCTTTGTCTCCTATACCGTTTGTCTTTTCTAACTCAACCACATGAACATGCAGCGGTCCCCCTTAAACCCATTACACCTTGTTTTACAAACAACAATGTATGATCTTTGATTTGGTACACAGAACGCAACATAATGCATTATGAATCCAGCTCAGGGATATCAAATATAAATCAGCATGTGTGTGTGTGTTTAATTTTTAAAGAGCAAAGACGAGATTAACCCTGCCCTCGCTGCGGTTGGTAGTGGAAGGTCAATATCGGAGAGACAAACAATTGTAATCAGTATGACAGGAGCCTCACTGGGGTAACCAGAGTGAGCATCACTGTGATTTTTGTTTTAAAAATCAATTTATCTTGCACGCATGAGGCTCCAGCTAAACAAACCCAGCATTTTAGTTGAAGTGACAGCCTGCTGGTTGGGACATGCTGTGTCTTATATGTCCTGATGGAGGACGGTGTGTGTGTGTGTGTGTGTGGCTGTATATTGTTATGAGTGAGCCTGCAAAAGAAAAATAATAACTTGCACTTTGAATTTAGACTGGTATTGTTTTCACCAAGTGATTCTGTTTGTGTAACATCATGGCTAACTGTTGTCCTGGAAACACCTACTGTTGTGGGAACTACCACAGGAACGGTTCGGAGTTCTTTGCCAGACGTTTATATGCAACCCAGTATCACGCCAAAGCATGTAACAGACCCACCCGTGTCAGTGTCACGTTTTTCCTCGCCGAGGCAGGAATATTACAATCATGTATGTAGCTTCAGTACCAGCAGGGGGCAACAAAACCCCTTAGTTAGGTTCAGGAAAATCATCATGGTTTGGCTCACAATAAGTACGTAAACAAGTATGTAAACTAAGTAAAATACCTACGGAAACAAGGTAACATAAGTACAGAAAACACACCACAAATGTCCCTAACAAACATGTCACAAATGTCACTAACGTAACTCATCTAACGCCGGTCTCAAAGTCCAGTGTCTGTTGGACCCACCTGCTCACCATAAGATGTCTTTCTCTCTTTTTTTCCTACATCGCTAGCTCTGAGTGTGGCATATTTACGTCAGTAAGGACTACATGACACACATGACACGCCAAAAGCAAGAACGGTGTTCTTATTGCACGGTTTTGCCGCGTCATTCACACGCCTTTCTGTGCAACCAGGCTGTTACATGTCTGTGGACAGATTTTGTGACCGGCGTCGCAACTGTGCAAGATGCAGCCATGAAACTTTACAGGCGTGTAGTTTAGATCAAAACGAAGGCCGAGTTTGAAGATGGGCACGGTCCGAGCAAGCAGGCAAAGGAGCCGTTGCCCCCCCACCTACTTTATGCCCCTGGACTGATTTGGCAACACAAAACTTTACAGGTATGTAGTTGAGATCAAGATGAAGTAGGGGGTAGGAAGTGGAGAAGGGGCCTTTGCCCTCCACCCCACACTTATGTCTCTGGCCCAATTTGCCATCACAGCTGCTGTGATCATATTGCAAGATTGCCTGTTGTTATTTGATGCAAATAACCACATTTTAATCAGCTTATTGGTTTTAAAAAAAGTGTGCACTGCAGGTATTTAGTGTTTCGGTTCTCTGAAGGTTTACCAGGGGGATATCATTTTGCTTTGGTTGTTGAAAATCTCAGGTAATTATTTTAGGGAAATATTCATATGCCCCTTCCTTCCTCAGCAAGGTGAGTCGAGAACACAAATTACACATGAAGGCTGCAGCCTCATGAGAGAACTTATTGTGAAAACAGTGGTCAGGAAAAATGGGATAAATAGCTCGATCTGTAAATAAATCAGTGTTTGAATAAATATGTTAATTGGGGTTATCGTTGAGGTTGTTTTCTGCATTGTGCCCAAAACAGCAAGCCGGTCTGATTTTAACTAACCTCAAAAGATAAACCATCAACATTCTCTCCTCTGGCCATTCCCATCGCACTAATACGCTGAACCAAGCACGAGATGTGAACGTCTTAATTGCGGTGCTCTCTGAGATAGTGATAACGCTTTGCATTAGCACACACACACACACACACACACACACACACACACACACACACACACACACACACACACACGCGAGGGATTGAATGTTACAGCAAGGTGAAAACATCTCTGAGTAAACACCTCTTTGTGCTTTTTTTTTCCTGCGTTCCTCAGATTAACACTGACAAGGTAATTTGATAACTGGAGGTTCAACACTTCAGTTGTGTTAAATAAAACAAATTAGTAGCAAGGTCGAGCTCAACCTTCATCACCACCAGCCCTGACTTTCTCCTCAGATAACCACGATGTGTACATGGGCGGATTATTTGTATGTATGCACCCTGTTGTACCCTACAAGCTACCGTCAAGTGCATTGCACACAGCAGAATATACATAGGTGGTTCCATGTACATTGGGCCCAAAACTTGAATAGTCCTTATTTGAATCATTAGGTCCTAAAAGTTGTAAAATGCACTGTCCTAAAATGAGTTATTTCCCTTCCTCTGTTCATGTGAATGAGCCCCAGAGCGAGGCTGCACCAAAGGCTGGGAGGCGGGGTTAAAGGAAACACTTCTGTGCCTGTAATATGGGCCCCAATGGAATCTGAAGATCGTCAGATGATCCGGAATCAAGCTTTTTTGCTTCATGCGCAACTTTCATAGGTATTAATGGGGCCCCGCCTCCAACGGCGTATCCAGTTCTTTTTATACATCCATGATTATTCTTCCTTGTCAAAACACTGGCGCCTACATTACCCACAATGCTGCACAACCACCAACAGTTTTGTCAAGAGACATGTGTTTTGCCAGTAGCAGTTAATGTAGCCTGGAGCTGCTAGCCTCTAACTCAACACCCCCAGATATTTCTTTTTGTTGCATTGTGAAACTCGTAGTCTTCAGTCCCAACTGGAGCTGATTTAACTGAGGATGGAAAAGTGGAAATATGCCAACAAGGCTGTGCATGCAGCAGTAAAACTAAGGAAATAGACAGCAGGGTATGGAAAAAAGCTGTTGACTGTGTTTAGAGTCATTTGCTCAGACTGATGGCATCACAGCAATCAGAAAAGCTAAGACTGCAAAGAAGTCTCAAAAGAGCCTAAAGACTAGTGTTTCGAACAATATCTGGTGAAATGAGGTCTGCAGTACATCAAGGAAGGATCAGAACACCCTGAGTGTTCAGTTCTCTACCTCTCTTAAGCTCTAAAGAAAGGGCGTTGTCCCACCCTGATTGGCCGAGGAGGTAAATGCACCAAGCTGCTCTCAGTTCTTCATTAGGAGCCAGCATTCTGCACAACAGGTGATCTGAATAACCCTCCAATCAACTCAGGGGAACTGTGACATTCAGTAAACATGAATTGGGGAAAGGGGAAATGACGGCAACAGACTGCTACACATTGTTTTTGTTTTGATGTTTTGCATTTATAGTGAAACATCGGGCCTCATGCAGGAAGCAATAGAGGAACAAATGTTCTCTTATTTTTGTTCGTATCAAGGATTTGTTTTCATTTTGTTAGAACCCATTGATTTGTGGGATTCACCAATGTTTTCTTAATTTTACTCTTCCAAGACAATATTTTCCAAGTGGTCGAGATCTGTCATCAACTCATCACTTTTTTCTCTCCATGTCTTTCTTGGACATGTATATGCACACGGCACAACACCTGCCCTTTAGTGTTCAGGGACCTTATGCTAATACATGTCCTTATATAGTGTTTAGGGGCGTAACCTGTGCTTATACCTGATTTCATAGTGTTTGGGGCGTTACCCATGCCAATACTGGCTTTTATATAGTGTCGGGGGCATTACCTATGCCAATACCTGCTCTTATATAGTTTTGGGGGCGTTACCTATGCCAATACATGACTTAATATAGTGTTGGGGGCGTTACCTATGCCAATACATGACTTAATATAGTGTTGGGGGCGTTACCTATGCTAAAACCTGCCCATATATAGTGTTTGGGGGCGTTACCTATGCTGGTATATGACCTTATATAGTGTTTGGGGGCATTACCTATGCCAATACATGACTTTACATAGTGTTTGGGGGTGTTACCTATGCCAATGCATGACTTTACATAGTGTTTGGGGGTGTTACCTATGCCAATGCATGACTTTACATAGTGTTTGGGGGTGTTACCTATGCCAATGCATGACTTTACATAGTGTCGGGGGCGTTACCTATGCCAATACCTGCTCTTATATAGTTTTGGGGGCGTTACCTATGCCGGTATATGACCTTATATAGTGTTTGGGGGTGTTACCTATGCCAATACCTGCTCTTATATAGTGTTTGGGGGCGTTACCTATACTAATAAACAATCGGCCACAAGCCTCTTATCATTCAGCACAGCTGGGTAGAGCAGATTTGGATGGTTAAGAACGTTTGGTGCATCTGGAGTTGACTTTTTATTTTTTTTTCTTAACAAAAAATTAAGAGAAAATATAAGATAGATTTAAGAGAATGTTGCTGCGTGAGGCCTAATGTGTGCAAAACACCTGGGACAGCAAGGACACAACACTGTGAAACAATTCACTCCTTTTAATTTCTTGTAAGTCAGATGCTATTAGCACCCAGGTGTCAGAAGCCAACAACACTATTTGCACCCGGAGTAGCATAGCCAATTTGGTTATTTACACCTGGGTGTATTTAGCATGGCAGAGACAAGCACCAAGGTGTCCGTAGCCAACAATGCTGTTTGCACCCGACCCAGGCACACTACATACTGTATGTGTATATGTATAGTATGTATATTTTTTTTAATCCACCCAACCAAGTAGATTTGGTGCCAAACTGTGACTGAAAACTGAAAATAACAAGTCAACTAAGTGTAAAAATAGGCCCCTCATGGGGCTTGAACCTTAACCCTCTGGGTCACAGTTCTTAGTGTGACCTTAGTGTCACCCGCCACAAACTCCTCCCAGGATGCATTCTGTTGTTTTTTATAATACTATTATTATTACTCCTACTAAATCTTTCTGCCAGAAAGCCCTGAACAAACCCTTCAGCTAACTATTGTTAAATGAAGTAACATGTTCAACTTCGCCGGGTGTAAATAGCCGTGTGACTATTCTCACCTCGGTGCAAACACACTCTGTTTTTGTAATCATATTAGGAACAACAATGTTTCAAGCCCACATTGACACGCAATCCTTCAGTTAAGAGCCAATATAGCTCTAAATGTTGTTAGGTAGAGAGAAATTAGTTCATTTACAGTGAAACATCACACAATATAGCTCTAACAGCTGCTTGAGCACGGCATCTATCAGTATCCATGGTGACGGATGTCTCCTACTTATGTTGGAGAGTGCTGTGTGCATCCCACAGTTTACCTGTTTGTTTATACATTCCTCTGTAATGTGGAGTGTCTTCTGCAGCTGTGAGTGTGACTTGTGAAGGGCATGTGAAGAGGGAACGGTTTAGGGGAAAGGGCCTTCGTCATCTCGCGTCCCTCAGGATGAAGTCGTTTGCTTGATGTATGCACACAATTATGTACAGACAGATTTGTATTTTAATTTGGTTTAATTTTAAAGTAGGGCAAAGAGCCTTGAAAAAGAACCATCAGTTAGCTCCGAGAGTAAACGTGCAACTTTATAGCTTTATTTTTTTCATATTTTGGCTGCGCTGCAGAGAGAGAGAACTGCTGAAAGGAAGTCAGAGCAGGAGCTCAGCAGCCATGGGTGGAGATGTGTTTAGGAGTGGCAGGCAGTCCAAAAGGAGGGATCCTATGGAGACCCCTAAAAGCTGATGCACAGCCACTGACTCACATTCACTGTTCGACCACAGACCCTACCTCAAGATACTCCTAGAATAACTGCATCATGGGAAAACAGAGAGACGTTTTGGAGAAACTGGCAGGGACCTTTCAGATCCGACATGTGCTCCTCCGCCAGGCCCTGGCTGAGTGCCTGGGAACCTTTATTCTGGTGGTGAGTAAACAGTATTTTGCATCCCTCCTGCAGCGCGCTCAGCGGATCATTGTGTTCAAGTAAACAAGAATAGTAGACTAAATTGCTAGATGTGTACTGTACTCTGTATATGTTAGTTATTACCTCAATTCAAAATTGAATGTATGTTTTTCAGATTATTGTCTGCTGTCATTCAATTAAATGAAAATGAATGGGAGTGAAGCTGTGATATTGTACTATTTAGGAAATGGGTGAAATTAAATATACTACTGGCTACACTTAAATAAGATTCGGTATTATCTGCATGGTTATCAACAATTTGCATGCCTTATATTTTGATCCTTTTGCTATTTACTTTGGCTATTTGTCACTTAAAAAGTGCATTAACTTTAAATGTACCTTTTTCAGTTTGAGCTAGTGTGGCTTGTTTTTGTTAAACTATGCCAGTGAATGAAAAACACCAACACAAAACAATCTCAACTAAGTTTATGCATGTGCAAGGCTGTAAGCAAGGCGAGATATTGCATTTTTTTTTAAATCATACTTTAGGAAAACTGTCCTAGCATAAAAAACACACCGCCATATGCATAAAATCTGAGTAAAAAAGTTTACTTTTGCAACAGTATGTGATGGACCAAGCTTTCAACTAACTCCACTGGAAACCCACTTGTGCCGTTATTCAACGGTCGGGTTAAGTGATGTAGTATTAATAGCGCGAGTGGCAAACCTAACTTCCTGTGAAAACGGAAGTTTATTTTGATATGACACTGTGCATGTAACGAGCACATATTGACACGCCGTCCCTGGTCTGTCCAGAAGTAACGCAAGAGGGGTACCCCATGTGTCGGTCTCCGATGCCGAGGGGCACTGACCAAGCTGGTATTTGTTGAGTTGGGAATGGGAATGTGTTGCAATCGGATCTGCATTTGCATTTATCACAGTCCCTGTAACATCCAACATCAGTATCACAAAACATGATATCATGATACGCAAGTGTATCGATGTTTTCTTACACCCCTAATATATAGTACAGTGTATAGCATGTAGAGATGCAGGCTGTTCTCATACACCATTCGTAACCTACAAAAAGTAAATGCACTGTAATTTGTGTATATTCCACAAAATCAATATGTATACATTGTGAACCAGGAAGAATAAAGAGCGACAAACGCGGCATATGGAGGAAGTCAGGGTGGGTGAGTGGGTCACAAAACAGCGGACTTTCGCCCAGGAGACAGGTTTTCAAGTCAACGTTGATTTATTTGACACGTAACTTCCGTATTTAAGCTACGCCATGTCTGCTGTTATTTTAACCCAAACCATGATCTTTTCCTAAATCTAACAAAGTAGTTTTATTGCCTAAACCTAACCAGGTCGAACTCAGCGGTTTTGTTGCGTAAACCTAACCAAGCTGTTTCCTGTGAAGACGGAAGTTTATTTTGAAAAGACTGGAGCGGAAATTGACGCTGGACATTCGTAGGAAAGCGCACGAAAAATGAGGACTAACTTTTCGTAAGTTGTCATATGAGAATAAATTGAGAGATGTAATAAAATGAAAGTTAAAGCATTACTGCTGAATATGTCTGAGAGCATGTCAGAAATCTAACAAGTGGAATAAATGCATAACAACTAACAAACCATTCGTGTGATCCAACCAATCAAAACCAACAATTAAAGATGCGAGGCGGTGAGCGAAGCACATCACTAAGAACACGCCCTGAAGGCTTCCACCAGCTCTTCAGTTCAACGTGAGGAAAGAGAAAACAGATCTTTTGAAAATGCCCCGAGGGATTCTGTCTCCTTCTCGTCCAACATGTTATTGTAGAGACGGAGGTGAGGGTGCTATCTGTCTGGCAAGAGTTTAGTTGTTTGATGACAAAAAAAGTTCATAATTGTTTTTTAAGTTCGGTTCTCCAGGAGACTGAGACTGATTTGATGCTCAAAGGCAACTTTTACAGTAGCGCTAAAAGGTAAAGAAAGTTTAACTGCTGCTTCCCTCTCATTAAATCGCTGCTTCCTTAGATGTTTATGAAGTGAAGAAACTCTGAATAATCTCAACCATATTCATAAGAACTTTAGCACCTGAGACTCCTGCATTAATTATCTCCTGTTCCTTCTTTGTGCTTAAATTACAAAACCACATTGTTTTATATATTCTTTGCTAGTGATATGACTTCATACAGCCTCCCCACTGAAACCTGTTCCAGCACACTGGGGAAGATTCTTTCAAATTAAAGCAAAATGTTTTTTAGTCGGTGCAAAACAACCTGGAATCCTTCTGTTTCTCATGGTTACCCACAGACAACACAAATATCGGGAGAGGGCACCGACGGTGAAGCGCCGGGCCCTTTGTTATTCTGCTCCTCGGCTGTGACTGATCTGTTAATTCCAGGAGACCTTTCGCTCTGCTGGCAGTTGGGTCCCCTCGGTGGTCAGAGCCGGCCCTGCGTGGAGGGAGGCTCCGCGGGTGGAGTCAGATTGTTGTCGGCATCAATAGTCCCGCACAAAGCCCGTCCATAACATGCACATGACCTCTGAGGTCAGAGAGACACACCCTGGATACGACGAAAAGCAAGACTCAGCTAGACACCTGACTCGAGGTCAGGCCACTGTGGGGCTTTAGTACTCTCTTTGAAGGTTTGCTACTACTGTCTGTCTACAAAAAAGAACTTAATCTCAGGGTTTTTCAACTTTACTGCATATTTCTGGTTGGATGGATCTAGGAAAAAAAGTATGTGGTTAGGAAATGTTAAAAAGTAGGGCTGTCAACCTATTAAAATATTTAATAGCAAATTAATCACATTTTTTATCTGTTCAAAATGAACCTTAAAGGGAGATTTGTCAAGCATTTAATCCTCTTATCAACATGGGAGTGGGCAAATATGCTGCTTTATGCAAATGTATGTACATATTTACTATTGGAAATCAATTTACAACACAAAACAATGACACATATTGTCCAGAAACCCTCACAGGTACTGCATTTAGCATAAAAAATATGCTCAAATCATAAAAAAAACTGCAGCCCAACAGGCAACAACAGCTGTCAGTGTGTCAGTGTGCTGACTTGACTATGACTTGCCCCAAACTGCATGTGATTATCATAAAGTGGGCATGTCTGTAAAGGAGAGACTCGTGGGTACCCAGAGAACCCATTTTTAATCAACACATCTGGAGGTCAGAGGTCAGGGGACCCCTTTGAAAATGGCCATGCCAGTTTTTCCTTGCTGAAATTAAGCGTAAGTTTGGAGTGTTATTTAACTTCTTTCGCTTTGACAACCTTAGTTAAAAAGGTATAAGTAGATGTGTTCAGTAAATAATTCCAGATTGTTTGTCTCCTCTCTCCAGATGTTTGGTTGTGGCGCAGTAGCACAGCTGGTGCTAAGTGGAGGCTCCCATGGCACGTTCCTCAGCGTCAACTTTGCTTTTGGTTTTGCTGTAACGTTGGGCATCCTTGTGAGTGGACAGATCTCAGGTGAGGATGTACTGTGGTGTATTTAAAGGGGTACAGGTGCTTCAGCATTTTCTTAGAAATCTTCTTAACACTAATATTCTATTTGGCATCTTAGCAACCTCTTTAACATCTCATAAAACACACCTAACATTGTTTTATTATCTTGATACTTCATGACTTTCACTGATTTCATTATAATCACCATGGCGTCAAATACAAACGTTTTGTCACGTATATCGGCGTGTGATACCGACTCCCAAGCCCCCTTTACTGTCTATATCAGACGCACTACAGTGTAAACCCATCCGCATATAATTTAAAATGCTCAAAGAAAGTGGTCAGGGTGTGTCATGATGTAGTTTAAAAAACATACATAGGATGGGTGTGTAGGGTGGTGGATGGTTCCAACAAACACAGGGCTTTCAACCAGGAGACACTTTCAATTTGCAAATGTAGTATATTTTTGGTGGTTTTGTTGCCTAAAAGCAAGAGTTTGTTTGGATTCACAACGTTATCCATGTGTTTACTGCGACCATAAAGTGACACCAAGTGGTCCAGTTTTGAAGGGAAGACATGTTTCAGAGGTCTGCTACAAAAAATGACACATTACTTTAATTTGGGGCTGTAAAACATGGACCAATATATCCACATCTGATTTGTTGACACTACTTTTTATGCAGCGTTACTCCTCCCATCAATAATGTCTGTAAATACGTCTATTTGGATTTCTGTTATTGGAGTTTTATTGGAGACTGTCAGTGGCACACAAAATAAATATATATATTTGTTCTTCCATAGCCCATAATAAAATATAAAACATGAAATATTTGCTCGTTTGGTGTAATAACAATGCTTTGTGGTCAATTCTCTATTTTGTTTCCGTTCATTTAATGTGCATGCCCAGTTTGTGGCAAAGGACTTCAATGCCTTTCTATATATTTTTAATGAGGTTAGAAAAGGAGAAAACACAGTTAAAGGGAAAACGGTTGCAACTATCATTATTATTATACATCAGCAACAACAATGAGGCAGTAAAGCCAATGTCAACAAAGGCCTGATTTAGTAAAAAGGTAAAGGAAAACTTTATTATCATTAAGAAAATCACACTTGGTTGAGCTGCAGTCATTTGCATCACTGTCATTCACTGAGTGTGTCCACAGGAATCAGCTTTTTCCTTCCATCAGCATAACAGTGAGTCATTATTATTGATGGCTTGACAGACATATCAGCAAAGGGTAAACTGGCAGTTATCTGAAGTGCAGAATTTACCACACTGATGTGTTTGCCAGGCGACTGACAGCTAGATGCAGCAGGGGGAGCAGAACAGGAAGCTAGTGGACGGAGGAATGCAAAGTTTAAAAGAGACACACACACACACACACACACACACACACACACACAGAAGGAGCGGGCACTTAAACCCCGAACTTGAAAACTAACGTGGTCTGTAATTGAAAGGAAAGCGAGAGAGTCAATCCTCAATCCCGCTATCCTCTGTCAAAAGCAGCAACACTACAAAGGGTTCTGCGGTTCACTCATACTCACTCCTTCAATGCCTTTATAATGAGGCTGTCCCCCTCTAACACACATCGCAGCTGAGAAAATAAGCTCTTATAATTAGATAGCTCCTACCCTGACACGATTAAGGTGTGAATAGAAGCGAGGCGCCCACATGAGTGTGCCATCAGAGCAGTTATTTCCCCTTCAAGGTTAGGAAAAGGGATACTTTTTCTGAGTCTTTTCATCCCTCCAATTTAATTTGTGTCACAGAGACCTTCCATCCCAACAAGACTTTACGGAGACCGCAATTACTGAATATAGGCCTGCAGTAGGCTTACGGCTCTCTGCTGTCTCACTGTGTGCTGTATGAGATAAAAAACAGCCTCCATGTGTTTGTTTGTTTTATGAAAATAAACCAAAGTTCAGTAACACTTCATTTTACAGGTCCGCACATTTCATAGTAATTAGGTGATAATTAGCAAGTAACCTATTTGAAATTTCTTTGGATTTGCTGCCAAACTACTCCAATATTTACCTCAGAATGTATCGAAATTACTTTATTATAAACATTATTTAATAATTATATGCTGAAATAGTATTTAATGGTTAAAACGGGGCCCTTAGGCTGTGCGCTGCTCTTCATCGGAGGTGGAAAACTAATAGAAGACACTTTTGATCAGACACAAATCATTCACTATTGTGTGACTTATTGTCTACACAAATGTAACCTGGTAGCTAATGTCATGATTCAAAGAGTTTTTTTTAAAGAAATTTGAGTTATTATTATCTATATACCAGCAGACATGGAAATAAAGCATATCACTTAAATTTGTATTCTTTTCCTGGAAATGTATTAAATAAATTACCAGCTATTTATTCCTGCTTATTGGGAAATAGCGGAATATAATTATTAAATAATGTTTATAATAAATATAAAATAATAATAACAAAAGTCCAGAGTCAAGTGCCAAGTTAAGACAGCCAAACAAAGAATTTTTTGATAAGTTTTGAGGTAAATATTGGGGTAATTAGGCAGTTATTCCAAATACATTTCAGATAGGTTACTTTACTAATTATCACCTAATTACCATGAAATTTGCGGACCTGTAAAATGAAGTGTTACCCAAAGTTTCTATATTTTTCTCATCTTCAGGTGGTCATCTGAACCCAGTGGTGACCTTCTCGCTGTGTTTACTCGGGAGGGAGCCCTGGAGGAAGTTCCCGCTGTTCTTTTTCTTCCAGACCCTCGGAGCCTTTCTGGGTGCAGCGATTGTATTTGGCATGTATTTTGGTACGTGAAGAAAACCGAAGAGGAATAAATCAGATTAATAAAAATGTTGAAGTTGAACAGGCCACACACCGCCTATACTGCTCACTGGTACACTTAGTAGTTTATACAGGTCATAGGAGGGGACACAAGATGGATGGACCCCGAGGACCAGAACCATTTTCAACCTTCGATTTCCTTCGGCATGCAGCAGTTTGGTGGTGACAATTAAAAATGTACTAGCTGTTGTACTAGCTACCTGTCTGACAGCTGGAACAAAGCCAAATGATTGTTGCTCTGAGGAAACACGTCAGTGAATAAATGAGCTCCTACACTCACACCTACTTAGCAGCTCTTGACAAACAAACAACCCGTTTGGTGGCTTTCTCCTCGGCAAGGCAGGGCACTTTTATTTATGGAGCACTGTTCACACACATAAAGTGCTTCACAGGGGCATAAAATATATGAAATATATAACATAAGACTTTAAGAAAACATTAAAAAATGATATTATAATGTAATTCTACTGAATCTCTTACACAAGGGATCCATTAACACTCTTCTACTTAGTTGTATTGAACGCTAAAAAAAACAAGTGCGATTATACCTTTTGTTAAAGTGCCAGTGTGTAACATTGCAGGGGATCTATTAGCAAAAATCAAATATAATATTAATAAACATAGTTATGAATATTATATTCCATTTCTGGAATATATCCCCCGAAATGTTACACACTGTTCCTTTAAGTAGATGTTGAGATATTTCACTGGATGAGTGAAAACATTGACAACGCTTTTTTTGTGCTATTGAAATACATAAATAATTGAAAAAAAAGTTACATTTTATAAAAGAAAATAAATGTAAAGTGTTTTGTACGTTCTTCCACCAGATGCATTATGGGACTTTAGCCCCAGGGAGCTGATCGTGGTGGGGGAGAATGCCACAGCTGGGATTTTTGCCACATATCCATCCAAACATCTCACCCTGGTTAACGGGTTCTTCGATCAGGTAACTTGATTTTTGAAGTATTACTAGTAGTAGAAGTACTGGCGCACATACGGAATTTTCCATCAGTGACTATTGTCTGTCGTGTTAGGTAACGGCCTCAATTTCACTATGTTTAAGTAAAAAAAGAACACAATCACAGATTTAAATAGATACTTGAGGTCACAGTGACTGCAGCATTGAAGTTTCCAAGAGACGGATGATTGAAAAACATGTCTGAGTCCCATCCATTGAACACAACGTGTACCGTAGACGTAGCAGAGCTGCTGGAGCCCCAAATTCTTATTGCTCAAGAAGTATTGCATGAAAAATGTGGCACTCCAGTAATAGCCTAATAGCCAATCACATCACATCAGCTCATCTCATCCTCTTTAACCTTTTAAGAGCAGCAGACGGTGTAATGAGCAGGACAGTGTCACTATTCATTTGATCTGATTGTCTAAACTTGGAATCTGTGTGGAACAGATTGTAAGTGTGCGGAAAAAAGGGAAGGTCAATTAGATCCCGCTCTGTCGGAAGTTTCAAATAATTAATTAATGAAGGTACCGTGTGCGTAAGAATTACACGCCGTGCATCGAAAATCTGGACACTGCCGATGCAACGCACGTAATCCTGCTGCTGATGGCTACATGCACTTATCTCAAAAAGAGCTTTTATTCCTACAGCAGGAGTGAGTGATTTCTTTTTTGGAGGTCTTGCTAGGTTGTCTGAGCAGACAGAAACACAAGTAAACGATCTATTGACGACACGCGAGGAGCTTTTTCCTCCACAATTTGCTCGTATTATGTGTGCTCTAGCAAACAGCTGAGGAGACCATTAACAGCTGTATGCTAGCCATGCCTAACAATCATCAGCAAATTATATAATATTACATTTCTGGCAATATTACACTTTCATAAAAACTCACTTACTAACAGTTTGCTTTTGTTGACTGGTTTTTTTTTTCAGTTTACCTTTTCAAAACCCCCGTTGACACTGGAACAGCACTTCCTCTGTGCTGGTGCCAGCAATGCAATCTCACAAGAACTGCAGTACACATGGCACCTGCTGGCCAGGTGGCCACCAGCCAGCTCTGTTGATGCTGCTGCTGCTGCTGCACTCATGTAGATCCTGACATGTCACAGCATGTGGAGTCATCTAAAGTATATCTACTGTACGCATATTCCGTGAAACTGTAGCCCTGTACTGATGCAACCATGCACAGCCTATGTTCACCAAGCTGTCCTTGTGGTGCTCGTGCCATCCACTGATGTCAGAATCCATCAGTGGACCGCGGTTGATGTGCCGTTTTTGACGAATAAGTCGACACGATTGCCAGATTTCATGTTCATTTCTCAAGAGAAGTTTTCACTTTTGACAGCTTGTCAACTCCTTCAGAACAAATCCACTGTGAATATCACAACCTCTTTAAACATACCGCACAGGAATCACGAGGCTAATTGATTAACAGGAAATTGAATGTTTAATTGAATTCATGTAAACATAAAAGCATTAACAGATCATTCTCTCTGTGCTGTTCCTCAGGTTATTGGAACGGCTGCGTTGATCATGTGCATCCTGGCCATAGTTGATCCACACAACAATCCCGTCCCTAGTGGTCTGGAGCCCTTCACCGTGGGCTTTGTGGTGTTGGTCATCGGCCTGTCAATGGGCTTCAACGCTGGCTATGCCGTCAACCCAGCCAGGGACCTGGGGCCGCGCATCTTCACGGCTATGGCAGGCTGGGGTACAGAGGTTTTCACGTGAGTATGGTACTATTTTGGACGACTTTAAAGCAGTATTGAACTTTGAATGTTATCAGCTGAGTGAATTTGCGTTATCAACAGTAATGAGCCTCATAGATATGGGTTACAAAGTGGCCTGCTACACCTACTAGTAGGTTCAGATAGCCGTTATCATCTATTCACATAGTTGATCATTGGTACAAATACAAGAAAATTACGCCAAACTCTAGTCTAGTTTTCTCTCAGAACACTTGAATTACAATATCCTGAAAGGTTATTATGGGATTTTTACCATATGATGCCAAAAACATTCTGCGTTCTGCAGGTTTAACTAACGGCATGCATGCAAATTATGTAACAAATGTAGTTATTTTAACCCAAACCACAATCTTTTCCTAAACCAAACCAAGTAGTTTTGTTGCCTAAAAAGGGAAAGTTGTTTTCACAACACAGGAGGTACAGTTTGGTCGGTCTGAAGCATTAGAATGGTAGTGATAACTAGTGATAACTAGTGATAACTAGTGATAACGGCCATTCAGTTGGTTTATAACAGTCAAAATGGGTGCAAATCACCCATAAGTGGTTTAGGAGATGTAATGAAGATCGATACAAGTTTATCACTTACCACTTTTTAGTCAGTTACTGGAGCCAATAACTTCAAATTTGCTCTAAGTAGAGAAAGTGTAGGTAGAACTGGGGCGAGCAGCAACCACCGGGGTCGACCCTGATAGGTTGAGACACCTGTCAATCAATCAAACATAAACATTTCCACCAAAAACTTCTGCTATGTACTCATATTTTATTTAGGCTTGCTACTGAATTGAATAAAATATTTAAAATGACAACATATATTCATTTTTTTTTCCCATTTATTGTCTTACAGAGCGAACACCTACTGGTTCTTTGTGCCCATCTGTGCACCTTTCTTGGGTGCAGTGGTGGGTGTGCTGATATACCAGCTAATGATTGGATATCATTTAGAAGGAGAAGTGCAAGAGAAGCAGAAGAAGGAGGAGGAGGAGGAGGAAAGGTTCAAACTTTCCAATATGACAACCAACGAAGATGCATGAGCACCACTGAATTTCTTATTATGTCGCAGTAGGTGACATTCTTGCCTAACAATTATATAGTTTGCTGTAACGGAAAACTCTTTTTGTCTTCGCATATCTCTTTAACTAACATCAGCTTTTGGGTAGCCATCAATCAATAATCATGAATACAGATACTCTTATGACATCTCATCATATACGGGAACGGTTTCTCAGGAAATTATGGCACATTCTTTCTGAATTCATTTCCACTTAACTCCAGTCAGCTCTTTTGTTTCTGCTCGGAGCACATAACTACGTCCTTCATGCTGCGTGTCTGACAAAACAAATATATCAACTCACAGACAAAAAGCCAAAACAAAAGACAGTTTGAGTGGAAGAGGTATTTGAAAGGTGTTTTGTTAATTTCTGTGGTGGAAGAAACCTTCAAATCACCATCAAATCAAAAGCAATCACACTTTTCTACTCCAAGTTATTTCATTTGTAAGACCTGTGTAGAATGAAACCACTGCAGGGCTCCAGAGCGACAGAGGGACACCAGACACATCTCATTAATCAATCATTGTGTGTCAGATTTTTTAAACTGTTATAACTCGTCTTCATCACGACTTGAACACCTTGTTGCAAGTGTTTGCCTAATTAAAAAATCTACATGCAACAGTGAGATCCTGTCTATTACTCTGACTTGCAATGAGCTTTAGCAGTTTTCACTTGTGCATTTCTTTCTATATTTACATAAACAGTAAGTAACTTTTTATATAGGACCACTGCTGTATAAAATATGCATAGATTCACCACTAAAAGGTACGATATGTGGCATAAAAACACACTTATTGTGAGGAACATACAGTATAATGATTCACTGCAGGCTATACAACTTCATATGTATTCTTTAATATGTCGTGAAACAAACTGAATAAATGCAACAAGTGCAGTGAACAAGCTTAAAACCCACAAATTAGCCTTTTAAACTGTAACTATTCAATCATTCCCACTCTTAAAACGGTCACTATATCCTGACAGTAGTGCATGAGACAGGTAATATGAAAAAAATCATGTTCCTCTGTGTCCTCCAGTGCTCCTAACGGCATCTGCAAGATTTCACAGACCGGAGGAAAACAACCAATCAGAGCCGAGCTGGAGCCTTGCCGTCTCTGAGCAGCTGTCAATCACTCGTGAACTCTGACCAAACAGTCAAACTAGGCAGCGCTGATCAAATATGAATCAATATTCTGTTACGTTAATGCCTATTTCTCTCCTCAAATGTTTTCAGAAACATCTTGTAGTGCACTGTTTAGCTGTAAAATGAGAAAGTTTGTGACCCGGCAGCCATGTTGAGATCAGTTGAGGAAATACCAAGCACTGCCCACCAGCCGGAGCACAGCCAATAGGAACGCTCTCTCTGAAATGACCT
>CAKAOI010000678.1:0-22959 GCA_916701655.1 Sebastiscus albofasciatus
CATCTCCTCACTTAGAGGTCATTTGAAAAACAGATGAAGGCCAGTCTTAAAATAAATAAACAAACAGTTGAGAAAAAAAATAAAAATGGAGATATCTGTTTTTGCAAATGAACCATTCAAGTGAGAGAAGAGGGTCTCCTTCCCTACTGGATAACGCTGATAGACGAGCAGCCGGCGCCGCTGTGCACCGTCATTTGTTATGCTCAGCTTGTTTGCTGCTTATTTGATTCAGTGAAATCTGCGTGAGATGCCTCTCTGGGAGGAAGTGCAATTATGAAAAATCTCAAATGCATCCTTAGAGATCAACAACATTGATAAATTTCAATTTGTCTTTTGCTAATGTCAGCTCGGGTACCGGTCATGTGTGTATTATGCAATAAACTGTAACTGAGATGTATGAGATGCTCTGGATGATGGAGGATTCATGAATGAGATTATTTCATTACAAACTTGTGGGTTATGACATCATTGTGCAACAGGCAGTGAATCAGCAGGGACGGTGGGCATCTGGACAAGGATGATGGACAGTGTGTTATTATCGGTTATTAAGAGTGACAGCTCCCGATGGGCTGCACGCAGCATGACGGCTTCACGTGCGCACACACACTCTCACCCCTGCAGGACACCGACAGTAAAAACTCTGTTACCACTCTCTACCACACACACATACACTCATGCCACATACAGCATCGTCTGTGTGTGCGGGGGATTGGTGAGTCACCTCGGATCTGCAGGAGCAGTCCAAACCCAATCACCGACGGGCCCAAATCAACCTCTTCCCCCCCAGAGACATGCTCTTCGTCTCACTTTAACTTTGTCGTTGTCTTAGTTCCTCTCTCTCATCTCTGCTTCTCGTTCGTTTTCTCTATCTCTCTCACCCATTTTCTCATTATCTCCCCATTGCCATTGCTTTTATATCTTTCTACGCATCACCCTCCCTCCCTCTCTCTCTCTCTCACGCCCCTTCCATCTTTCATCCCAACAGCTTTTAGCTATTTCTGTCGCTCAATCTCTTCGTGTGATTTATACTTTTGTTATTTTCATTATTTTTCCCCCTCTCATATATTTCTCCTCTATGTTTAATCTGCAGCAATATTCTCACATTGGCCGAATGTAAATGTAAATGTAGGCTTTGTGAACGGCTGCACCCAGCCTTCTGCTCGGTCTCTCTCCTTCTGCCCTTCAGTCATTAGCAAGATATTAAATTCCTCCTCCTCGATCTGTTTTTCTTTTTTTTCCTCCTCTCCTCTCCTCTCTTCTCCTCTCCTCTCCTACAGACAGATAAGTAGTCAGACAGACAGACAACTATAGACGAAACATCTTTAAATATTAAATTGAGTTTAACTTTCTATCTGTCGCACCAAAGGAGCTGTCACCATGGTGACAGCCGGGGTTGGGCCTTGCCTGCCACAGGTTTTAATGAATGAATGAATGCTATTCCCGAGAGATGCCTGCCTGTGTGTGTGTGTTTGATAGAAAGACAAAAAGAGGATGAAGGAAAGAGAAACTGAACAAAAACTGATGTGTGCATCTCATGAGTGCGTCTGTTTATGAGTGTGTGTGTGTGTGTGTGTGTGTGTATTTGTGTGACAGGCGGCGGGAAACAAAATGAGGCGGAAATAGAGCAACGCAAAAGGAGACTGTTTTGGTGTCTTCAGGCAAGAAATCTTATTAAGTGGGGAGTACAACACCACAAGAAGAGCAATTAAGAGTGTTTTGATGCTGAATCAAAAGCGACATCAACTTTTTTACTTTTAATTTGTCTGCCTGCAAGGATGTCTCCACATGTCGAAGCAGTGTACATGGGGACACAAGTAGACGATGCTCAGGGAGTTTGCAAGATGGTGTCTTTATTAGACTTTTCCAAAACAAAGAACACAAAGATTTGGGGAAGTTTACATAACAGCAACCCAACCCTAGCCAAACTTGTGACTTATGATATTATTACCCGAGTGCTAGGTTTACCAAATTCAATGCTTAGTTGAATTCTAAAGGCCTTTTCTACTGAAACCTTAAAAACAGAAACATACTGTTTTAAAATACAAACAATTAGGCATCAATTTTAACTTTGTCTTGCTCAAAGTAAGCTCAGCAACCAAGGTTAATTTAGAAAGAAATAGAGTTCTGCAGGAATGAGTCTTAAAACCTGGAGATGAGTTAGCACTTTAGCACTACCGGTTCCCTCTTCTGGAAGTCAATTGTTTTTTTTAAATGGGTTTTAATTGAAATAAGGTCTGTGGTTAACACAAGCTGAAGAGATTGCACGTACATGCACCAAAAAAAACTTGTGGCCGGCCCGGCAATGTCAACAAAGCAAGGAGAAGCTCGGAATACAACACACACAGAGGCAGAGCGACTTCATTCTCTGCTCAGGTAGACATTACTCCTCTATATCTTTACATGGCAAATTGTTGTTTGCTGCTATATTAATGCTCTGGATATCGTATAGAGCACCTTTAAGACCCTTTTATGAGCTGGAAACAGTCAAATTCAGCCAGGGACAGGGCTTTCATGAGCTTTATTAGCTAGCAAGCCACAGCGGATAAAATCTGCTAATAAAAGCTGTCATTTCACCCGATAAAATTGAAAGTCGCAGACGAGAACATTAGAAGCCTGATTTTGTCTACCTTTATCTGAAATGTTTCAAACACTACTATGAATTATCAATGTCTCTATAGTTAATTAATTCTTCATGTGCTGGACTAATGGACAGCACTGAAGCGTTTCCATGACCATATGTGGGGTGACCTCCCAGTTCTGCAGCCCCTTAACTCCAATAAATTTCGATACAGTAAGATTTAGTGTCAAATGATGGTCTAAGAGCTATTTCAGAGGGATTAACTCTCACCAAGAGGGAAATTGAATTTGACGTCATTTGTCATGGTAATGGAAGAATCTGTTGAAAAATACTGAATATTGGCACAAACATAAAGTGACTGACATTTAAGAGTCCATATTGGTCACACCACATGAATGCGTTATTTTTGTCTCGTCTCTCGCCTTAATTGTAATTGTGTCTCCTCTCCTCCTTTTGACATTCAGATGCGCTTGACTGGTAAAGGCTGAACACGACACCTCTGCCTTGCCTTCAGAGCTAATAAATTCTCTCTTTTGCTCACCCCGACTCTGTCTCTTCCACTCTCGGCTCTCTCAGCCACCTCTTCCTCCTTTCAGACCCCGTCTCTCTTTCACCAAGATACAAGCCTCACCACCACGTTCCAACTCTCTCCGTCACGCTAGACTCGACAACTCTTTGATTTTTCTTCTTTCTCTCAGTCTTCACTTACGCTTCTTCGACTTCATATTCCAGCCTGCATCTTCATCTCTGCATTTCTATGTGCCATCCTTTATCCTCTCTTCTCTTTTGTCTCTGTTTGCATCCCTGCCCTCTCTCTCTGTCTCTCTCCATTTACAGTGCATTACATGGCTTTGTCCTTGGCTTTAACATTATATGCCTCCTGTCTGGCCAGTACTGTCTCAGTGTCCATATTGTGTCTTTCAATTCAATTCAAATACATGCCTGTTTCACTGGTATGAAAAGAAGGAAACAAATAAACTTAATGACTCTAACCAACATAACATAGATTAGCACATAATGGTATATAAACAGCAGTTCAGTGAAAAGTAATAATAACTTACTGCTGGAAAAAAGCAGACAAAATATGTATACTGTGCACACTATATGAGAGCTGTCTAAATCTGTGCTGAGCCTGTGTGGCCAACACGTTCTCATCCCAACTCTTCACATACTGATGCTTTGTCAAACCCCTTGGCGTCACTTTTCAATTGCAGTAAACACGTCCTTAACGAGCCTTTGGCGTCACTGTTCGGTTGCAGTAAACACATGCTTAATGTTGTATTCAGGCAACAAATCCACTTCGGTTCGCCTTAAAACGACTTAATTTGTAAAGTGAAAATGACACTGAAGGTTGTGAACATGGGACATGAACGAACAGCTGATTGTTACGTGAAAATGAAACTTAACACATGGGATGCAAACAGCGGTCTCCTGGATGAAAGCCCTGTTTGTTGGACCTATCCACCTCACCTCCCCTCCCGGGCTGGGCAATATAGAAAAAATCAAATTGTGTTTTTGACCAAACACCTTGATTTCTATATTGCAGCGATAATGTAGAGTTGACCATTGGTGCTTCCACAAAATATTTACACAGTTACATTTTTGAGAAATATTCATCAATAATGTGGATAAAATGACCGAGTGTAAAAGGCAAATAATAGCACATCAAGAACAGTCAGGTAAGTTCAGAAAATGACATCACTTTACTGTAACGCAGCCTTTAAAACCAGGAAAAGACAACTCTTATGCAATATTACGATATTTAAAATCTAAGATGATATCTAGTCTCATATCACACAATCGATATAATATTGATAGATTGCCCAGCCCTGCAGCCCGGTGTGTCTCTTTCGCTCTTTAAACTACGTCACCACAGCACCTTCCCTGATCGTTCACTGTTGCCACAGATGGGTTTATATTGTAATTAATGGAAAGCTCGGTGCATCTCATCCCCCTGCTAAAGGGCGCCTTGGGCGTTGATATCGAACGCCGACGGCCATGACATAGCGTCGGTATTTGACACCCTGGGAATGAGAACGGGCTGGTGTGGCTGAGCTTCTGTCTGTTGCTCAGTCTGCTTGACCTTCTCTCATCCTCTCATTCTCTCTCCCTCCTCCTTTGTCTATGCATCCTGGCTGGTCTCCCACATTTCGCCTGAACAAACAGCCGAGCCGAAACCACCCTCCTCTGCATATACATCTCTCCCTGTGGTACTCCATCTCCCCCTCCTCACCCCAATGGACTTGATTGTGCTGCATTCATTCAGTATTATTTCCACTGTTTCACTTCAGCATCAGTATAATCATTATTTTGAATTGCTTCACGGTCCTTGACACCCCGTCGTGTCTTTTTCTTTTACTCTGCTAAAAAACTATGCACGGCTTCCACCTCGGAGTATTTCAAAACACTTTGCTATTTCATTCATCTCTACCTTTTTTTTTCTGTCTTTACCTACCCTGTCCCCTCCCTCTCTGTCTGTCTGTCTGTCTCTCTGTGCAGTGTTGTTATGCATGGTTGACTAGAACATAGAGACCACTGCTGTCCAAATCTGAATCCTGATAAGCGCATGTGTAAATTGATCTGTACATAAATGTTTGCATGCCCGTCTAAGCGCTTGTTATAGCAAATGTAAAAACAAACAGTGAGAGAGGGGATGTGTGAATGTGTGTATTTGCCCCTTGTGTGTGTCACTGCTAAAGTGTATTTGCACATAAATGCGTGGGCACTCAACAAAGGGCATGTGTGTTTTTTCTTTTTTAAAGTGTGTGAGTCACATAGCTGTCTGAGTCTTTGCGCCTCTAGGGATTGGGCATGTGTGGCTATTACGGCTCAGTCTTCATTAAGCCCTATCCAGCTGTGCATGTATGTGTGTGAGTTTTAGCTTGTGTGAGAGTGAGAGAGAGAGTGATATCCTCCGTGGCGCCTCACCCCTCCACCAAACCCCACCCTCCCTCCCCTCACATCCCTCCCTCCGTCCCCCAACCCGAGTGGCCCCTCCTGGGGTATCATTACTACCTCCACCTGGCTCCCTCCTCAACCTCCTGCATCAGAGCTATCAGACCAGCCGTTTCTTCTGCCCTCCATCAAACATGCCACTCAGAGCTGAGCACGAGCACACACGCTAACATCCACACTGGCACAATGTTCTCTGCTGCGACAGAGAGAAAACAGATAGACGAGACATTGTTACGTTGAGAATTCACAATTTGCGCGCAGCACGAGGCGAGACTATCATTAAAAGTCGTACCGAACATATTGCAGTGGGACAGAAAAATAAACATGTTCAGACGCAAAAATGCATCACAGAGTGCAAATTCTGTGAGACGAAATATTGGAGAAAAGGGTTGATTAGATTTACACAACAAAAAATTAGACACAGTACAAAAATAAATTCAATACTGTCTCTCTGCACAGTTCAGTCCAGGCTTTTGCTCTGTCAACCACTACAGGTTGAGCTTTAGAGCCAGACTGACCCCTGGTGGCAAGACTGACAACAGCAACACAATTTAAGGTGGTTTCTGTCATGTTAAAACCGTCTCTATAGAGCTCCTACTGCCAGAGTAGGAACACCATTGTGGCTCATTTAGAGGCAGGGACACTTTCTTGCAGACAGAGGTTGTCAAGATGAGCAGAAATAGTTTCTATTTTTATCATGGCTGTGTTAACGCTGTTTTTTTTTTTTAAATCAGCCTTGATGTTGATCTCTAAAGCAGAAAGGGGAAGTGATAAGGGGACAATGTACAAAGCGGGATTGTACATTCATGATGGAAATGACTGTGTAATGGTGATGATAAGGCACTTCCATCCACTGGGCCTGCAGTCTTTTCTGTACTTGTCCTTCGCTTTTTGAGAAGTCTTCATTATGTCTGACTCTCGAGTTGTGACCACAATCTTTCTGACTGTCCGTTTCGGCTCCATTAGTCTCTGTTTCTACCTGTCTAGCTGCCTTTCTGTCAGCTGACTCCGTCTCATGCTGCTGCTCTGTCTGTCGGCTCATCACGTTGCCTGGATCTTTGGCTCCGTGTGGGCAGCCAAGCAGAACTCGCAGCCTCTAAGACCCCTGTGCTGCGGCTCAGCAGAGGAGCCACGCTGTGTATGCACGGCACAGTACGTCGGCATGGGAAAGTAGAGTCCTCACACTAGAAGTCCGATCACACACCTTTTATGATCAGTGATTCTATCTGAGGTGAATGTTCAGCAGGTCATAAACTTGGAAATTGCTCCCGGGCTTCACATTCCTCACAGGTGATAAGAATCTGTGAGGATAATGGCGGTAAAACATCTGCTGCATTTAAATAAGCAGCTGAGACTGCACAAATATAACATAGACTGGGTGTTATTGCACCTGGTATTTGACAACAACTACTTTTATGTAGCATATGAGCCGTAGGTATGCGATATACTATACCGTCTGGCGGCAAATTCCTAACTTTCTGACTGAACGATGATAAGCAAATGTGCTTAAATGGACAGTATTTATAGGTTTAGATTAGTTACACACACACTAAAGATAAGTGAATGCCCTTGTATCAAGTGGACATATAGACGCAAGCACAGGCAGGTGGACAAACAGGTGTGTAACCAGATAAGGAGAAGAGGCAGGCAAGCAGATGGATAGGCAAGCACTGCCAGGAAAACTGAATCACAGTCACTGCACAGCTCGCCAAAACAACTAGAAACAACAAAGTTGAGGCAATGCTCCCAGGTCATTCTGACTTTATCTTATTTTATCCCTTAGTCTGGTTCTAATGTGGACGGGGGAACGAAGATCCAAGACAAATAACTGGATCAAAACATCTAAAAAGGCAAGTCTTAGTCCTCATACAAGCAAACTGTGGTGCACCAAACTACTGTGTGGTTTACTGGGACAAACCAGCAACAGCAAACAAGCCAACAGCACAAGGTTTATGCTTATGAGGAGAGGAGACAGATGTTGACACCTGGAAGCAGTTTGTCATGGTTGGGAAAGCCTGTTAATACAAAATTAACCGAGGGCAAGAATTCAAGTCACACTATGTGTTCTCCACTGATGTGAAAAACCTGTAAGGTAAATTATGCAAAAGAGCACAAACACCATGCTCCGCTAAAGGCACAGATTGGTTTTGAACCTGTCTGTTGCTCTAACCTGGTCGGATGATGCATTACCCAACTTGCAAAATAGACAAAGCTGTGTGTCACTTCCAAGCTTTCTTGCAACTAGGAAGTGTGAACCTTAATGTTCCAGATGATAAACTGCCATTACTTAGACTTTTTCACTCTGATTAGTAAAAAAACAGAACAGTATCTGACAATGTAATTACGGACCAACTTGTAAAGCAATGCTTTGCTCTATTGAATCGAGCAGAAGTGGTGTAATGTCATCTGTTAAAATCTGCAGATGTCTTCCTCTGAGGAAATGAATAATGACATGTGACAGGGGAGAGACCTCAGGAAGAGTTTTCATTCTGAGATGAATGATGACAAACAGACTTGCTGGATAAGCTTTCCTACAAATATCAGATAATGACAGTGAAAGATCCACCGTCGTTCTGTTTGAGGCTGAAAGAATGAGCACGCAGACACGTGGATGAGATAAAACGAAGGAAGGAGGCACAAGCGTTGATATTCAGATTGATGTGTTGTGGGAATTGTCGGACGGGCTGATTGCTTTACAAGCAGGTTGATATATGACACGACAACTTGTCAGTAAAAATGCAACAGTAAAATTGATAGAATAAACTTTTGATGCTGATGTGGATGTTTGAGTGCAAACGACAGAACAGATTCAAGGCGTTGTAGGGCTGATGAGTCATTTTGCACTTCAAGGCTGAAGAGCTTAAAACCAGTTCAAATGTGCAATTGACCATTAGAAATGGATGTCCCTGATAATGAAGTTAAATGCAGCACTTTAGCAGGTTAAGTGCATTTAGAGTACTGAGGGTTGTTATCTCCCCCTCTTCGGTTGGATGATTTTCAATTATCAAATACAACAATAGTCTCTCCCACTTGATTGGTCTAACTTAGACTGCTGGAGGCAGAACGAGGACTCTTTTACAGTTTAGTTGTGCTAGGAGAAGACTGCTTCATGGCCAGTAAGGAGAGGAGGATAATGTACATATGGATATTGCATAAAGATAGACCCTATTCTTGAAGGGTTCACTTGAAGCTGCAGTGGTTAGAATTGAGACAAATCTGATTTTAAAAAGGTTGTCTATATAAAACGGTCACTATATCCTGACAGTAGTGCATGGGACAGGTAATCTGAAAAAAATCATGTGCTTCTGTGTCCTCCGGTACTCCTAATGACATCTGCAAGATTTCACAGACCGGAGGAAAACAACCAATCAGAGCCGAGCTGGAGCCTGCCGTCCAGCTGCCGTCTATGAGCCGCCTGTCAATCACTCACAAACTCTGATCAAACAGTCAAACTAGGCAGCGCTGATCAAATATCTCTCTCTGAAATGACCTGTGGTCGGCCAAAGTCTCCCGTCACGGACTAGACTGTTTTAAAGCCTGAAAACAGAGCCATGAGGAGGAGCAGAAGTCTAGTTTTCTCTCACAATGTGCTGAGAGGTTATTATGGATTATTTGCCCAATGATGCCAAAAATATAATGCCTACTGCAGGTTTAAGTGCTAAATGAAGTCTGCATGTGAAAATACGCTGGATCATGCTGAGCTTTTTATAGAATGTATCTCAGCATTTCCCACACAGGACTGCTTTCAATGATGTGAGCCCGAGCCAGAGACTTCCCGTCGCGGATACTGTTTACATGGGGCTTACTGGTGGCCTTGACAATTGTCAGCATTCCTTTGCCACTAGTCACTAGTGAGCACACAGATGGCCAACTTTTGTCATTCGGTACAATGGGCTCCATCATATCACTGTCAGCTACTTTGGTGGCGCGTTAAATCTGCTTCAGATCACAGCTGGTCGATAAAATTCACTGCCTGCCGCCTGGCATTTTATTAAACAATGGGAACGTTCTCGTACCTCAGAGAAACTTTACCAAATAGTTTGGACTGGAATCAAAACAACGCCTTAGACACTCGTCCAAAAGCTCCTCTTGCTCTCTTGTTACTCTCACATCCATATAGATCTAAATGGATCTAAATGGATCTAGATGTTTTGCCTCATCATTAACGGCATGTCATATAAAGATTTCTTTAAATCAAAGACCTTTAAACTACACCGATATCGATGCATTTTTCTCACAGCTCAGACACAATCTACAATTGGCACCTCCACTAACAATTGCCATCTCAATTTTACTTCCATTTTAACTTCAGTCAACAATGGTTGTGTTTATGCGAGAGCACAGTGGATCTTTCTTCTGCGGTACAGCAAACACAAAATGGTGCAGAGGAAAAACCCAATTTCCTACCCGTAACTTTGTTAAAGCTGTGAGATGAAACCAGTGTTTGTTCGAGATTTTAGTGAGTGAACCATCTCATTCACCATTAATAAATGTAACCTAATAGCCTGATTGCCTGCATTAGGCCAGAGGGAAGATTAAATTCGATCTCCACTGATAAAGGACTGTGGATTTAATGAACCCAACAAACAACCTCATCAAGGAGGACATCTGACCATTTATATTGTCCTGGGGATTTCCTTCTGCTATGGCCTTGTTTCATGGTAACCTGGGAACCAAATCAGATACTTGTGACATGAATTCTTTTTCTTTTTTTGGAATAAATTCTGATAGGATACGATCATAATAGGGCCATCACGTAGCTACACTGTGTTTGCCAAAGCATTGTAGATATTTGTACTGTAAGAGAATTAAAAAAGATGCGGACATGACGATGTAAATGCTTACAATTGTTTAAACCAGGCTGTTCTCATACACCGTTTGTAGCTATACCTATGAAAAGTAATGCACTGTAATTCGTGTATATCCCACAAAATCAATTTGTATGTAATCTACATAATTGTCAACCAGGAAATATAAAGAGCGACAAACGCTGTGTAGAGAGGAGGTCGAGATGGATGGGTGGGTAAATAAACACTGGACTTTCTCCCAGGAGGCCGGTATTTGTATCCTGTGTGAAACCAGAGGTCAACGATTGATTGATTGATTTATTTCTCACGTAACTGTCATACTTAAATTTCCACATGATGGATCTGGACCTCCGTCCTCCATAGATAGATTTAGCCTCTCTATCAATTCCTCTCTATCAATTCAATTCAGTCCGAAGGGGCTTATTGGCATAGGAAACATACGTTTACATTACCAAAGCAACTGTGAACTAAAAACAAAAACCTGGTCCTCTCTGATGGTGGAGAGGAGGTGGTGTTGCTCAGGCTCCATTTGTTTGGCGACGCTTGGAAACTGCTTGACATGATATCCTCCTGCATCCATCTCTTCATATATGTTCATATTATATGTATCATTTTTGTCATATGGATTGTCTATGTTGTATTTTCCTTATGTTGTTACTCTGTACACATGACATCTATTGCATGTCTGTCCATCCTGGAAGGGGGACCCCTCCTCTGTTGCTCTTCCTGAGGTTTCTTCCATTTTTTTTCCTGTTAAAAGTTTTTTTTGGGGGGGGTTAGGGTTTTTCCTCATCCAATGGGAGGGTCATACTGTAAAGGACAGAGGGTGTCCTATGCTGTACAGATTGTAAAGCCCCCTGAGGAAAATGTGTGATTTGTGTTATTGGGCTACACAAATAAAATTGACTTAAGTTACGCCACTTCCGGAGTCATTTTAACCCAAACCATGATCTTTTCTTAAATCTAACTAAGTACTTTTGTTGCCTAAACCTAACCAAGCTGTTTCCTGTGAAGACGGAAGTTTATTTTGAAAAGACTGGAGCAAAAATTGACACGTGCGTTAAGTGTTGCTGTACATTTGTAGGAAAACGCATGAAAAATAGAGGAATAACTTTTCATAACATATCATACGAACAGTTGTATGAGGACACGTTGGTTTAAACATAACCCCCGTCTAATCACAGTCACTCACTCAGACATAACTCACGTGGTGAAGGCAGGATTGTACTTGGCTCCCAGGTAGTACGAGTACAGGTTGAACATGCCGATCATGAAGGCCACGAACACCATGATGAAGATGACCATGAACTTGAAGATGTCTTTGACCGTGCGCCCCAGGGAGATCTGCAGCGGGCCGAAGCTCTCGTTGGCTGGCAGGATGTAGGCGATGCGTGAGAAGCTCAGCACCACAGCGATGGCGTACAGGCCTTCTGAGATGATCTGGGGGTCGGAGGGGCGCCACTTGTTCCTGGCTGGAGGAGAAGAAAGAAAAAGACAAGCGGCTGAGTAAGCTGTTAATGCAGAGTCCTACCAGAGATCGTTGTGCAATTGTCTGGTTTCAAGGGAAACTGGTTATTTCACAATTTGGACAATAAAATAGGTCCCTGGTTCAGAATTTAATAATATTTGATCATCCTCGTCGTTGGACATCCATGTTAAGCATCTGAGATCTGTAGTTTCAACGGCTGAACAAAAGATGCTTAGACATGCCTTTATCTCTTCTTGCATTAACTACTGGAGTGCACTTTTCTCCTAACTCAGTATGTCTAGTCTTGATCGTCTGCAGCTGCAGCTAGACTACTCACTAGGTCATATCAAAGGTCTTACATTACTCCCATTCTCAGATCTCTTCACTGGCTGCCTGTAGCATATAGGATCCACTTTAAAATGCTCACTCTTACTTACAAAGTCTTGCACAGTCAGACTCCTGTATGTGGCTGAACTACTTCAGCCTTATTCATCAGCTCTCTTGCGGTTTCTTTTAAAAGTCAGCTAAAGACATACTGTACCTATTTAGACAGGCGTTTGGGTAACCTGTATGCACCAGGCCTGCACTTTATGTATTTATTGTGTATTTTATTGTGTTTTTAGTTTGTACTTCATAAACACATGGCTCGTCTGCTCTCTTCATCTCATATGATGTATTTCTTGTATAATGCTCTTGTTAAGCATTTTGTGACTTATGTCTGTGAAAAGCGCTATAAATTTTACTTACTTTATTACTCACAGATTTTACCCTGCTAACATTTTCACACTGAATAAAACTGGATGCATCATATATCAAGTATAGCTCCAAAAGTAATGTTGAAATGACATTTATAACCAACCATAATCATCCACAGCTGCATTTTTTGATTTAGAGTTTAAGATATTTTCTGATATCAATTTGAAATAATTGGTCTGAAGGTGGTTTACTATCACAGTATTTCTTTTTTTTTTTTTTTTTTTTACTGTGCCATAAAATGGTTTTGTGAAAATCCTGCATTGTTCGTCTGCTGCACATAACTGTTCATCAAAGTATACGGAGCAAACTTTTGATTATAGTGGGATCTAAATGTTTGAAAGAGATGTTCCTAAAGAGCATAATCTTGGCTTTTAGGAACATGTGCTTAGATGGAGGAGAAGGTGCAGTAAGAACATGGATTAAGTGACGATGGAAGGGGATGAGGGAGGAGGGAAGGCAACGAGTATGAGACGGGTGGACAGCAAAGAGAAGGGATAAAGGGATAGTGTGTCCAAGGAGAAGTAAGGACATAGAGAGAGGACAACAGGGAGGGGCGGCAGAGAGGCACAGTCAGACATGTAGAGGATAACTGAGCTAGATGGGAAAATGAAATACAAAAGAGATGTGATGATGTAAGTGAAGACCACAAACAGAGAAAAAGAAAGTAAAAGAAAGAAAGACTCCATTTTACTATTTTGCTGTTAAACTGTGACTATCTAGGACAAGGAGTAAATATATTGTACACAATGTGTGCACTTTTCAGTGCAGATATGGAGACGTATGGAGAACAGCTTATAATACATAATAACTGACACTCCAGTCATAATCATTTTTATCTATTTACTAGTGTGTCATGACAGAGTCAGGCCACCAGATGACAGCACTGATGAAGGTTCCCGTAGTAGGCCACTCAGAAGTGTCCAGTCCAGCAGCCTGCAGCCTGTTTTAATATGTTACTAAAAGTTTATATTATCTGTGATCTTGAAGTTTTCCTGATTTGTTTAATATCCTGAAATGTATTAAGGGGACATATAGACCCAAAGGCACGCTGGTGTATATTTCCAAGATGAGCAGACAGAGTAGGGAAGGTAGGTATTAATAATTGTCAGAGTTTGTTTGTTTGCTCGTCTGTGGAGTTTATGTCAGCCTACATTGAATTCACTGATTGAATGTGGTGTTACAGTCCAAGCCAAGGACCAAACAGGAGAGTGTGTGCACAAATATGTGTGAACATCCTGAGGTAAGTAATCAACAACGACATTTTTATCTGAATGACAAATACACTCATCTTCTAGTATCCCAGCTCAGGTTTTTAGTTATTCACCATGACATTTTTACACAAATACTTTGCTTATCAGTGACTGATGTAGCACAACAATGATTCAAGCACCTCATGAAAGCTTCTACGTTTCATCATGTGGTGTCAAATTGGCCTTTCCTTGGAAAACAAGTTGTGGAAGATAACAAGTGAGGCGGTTTGACATTTTGTGGAGCAGAAATATAAATGTAAATGTATAGTTATCATGAATAGCGGCAGTCACAATGACTAAGAAAACAAAGAAAAGAGCGCCCGCATACAGGAGCTCAGACTCGGTCAAAGCGATCTCTCGTAAACACCAGAGAATTAGTAAACTTTGTAAAAACCTTTTATTATATTTCTGGAACAAATGCTTACCGTAAGTGAAGTAGGCGACTTCGTCAGGCAGCGAGGCACTGCTGAGGTCTTCGTCTGGCACATGCAAGTCCACGTACTGCTGGGCTTTGGACGCCTTGAGGAACGCCATGAAACGTGCAGTGAAGGACGCCACAAAGATGGACAACATGCCAAAGTCCAGAACGTTCCAGAGGTGCATGATGTACTCTCTGGGCCCGTCGCTCCAGATCTCCTTACACTCTGACCAAATCATACCTGAGGAAGGACGACACACACATGGATCAACACATGGACCAGGCCGGTCTCATACACCGTTCGTACCTATAAAAGTAATGCACTGTAATTTGTATATATATATCCCACAAAATCAATTTGTATGTAATTCACGTAATTCTGAGTGACAAACGCTGCGTAGGGAGGAGGTCGGGGTGGATGGATGGGTCAAAAGACACTGGACTTTTGCCCAGAAGACTGCTGTTAGTACCCCGTGTGAAACCAGAAGTCAACGTTGATTTATTTCTCACGTGACTTCCGTACTTATGTTACGCCACTTCCGGAGTTATTTTAACCCAAACCACAACCTTTTCCTAAACCTAACTAAGTAGTTTTGTTGCCTAAAGCTCATCAAGTTTTTTTCCTGTGAAGACGAAAATTTAATTTGAAAAGACTTGAGCGGAAATTTACAGGTGCGTCACGTGTTGCTGGACATTCGTAGGAAAACACGAAAAAATAAGGAATAATTTTTTGTAAGATATCACAAGAACCGAGGATGAGGATACGTTGCATGGACACATTGTGGAAAGATTGGAAATTCACATGAGATTGATATAAATAAAAGAGGAGGCTCTCATACCAATTGAACGCTCACAAAGAAGCACGCGCATGCACAGATGTTGACAACAAAGCTTCTAATTTATACTCAACCATTGACACATCCACTTATAGCTCAGGTGCGGTGGAAAACCTGATTTCCCCCACGCAACCACTCGGTCATTCCCTATTTGGAGCCAAAACAAGGAGAAAATTGCCTACTGAAAAGGCACCCTGATCAGTATCATCTCTGTAACAATTACTGGGCCTTCAAAGCATGCTACTGGAATTACAATTATCCTGCTCTACCTGAGCCACCACTCACTGCACACACACAGAAACAAACACCAGAGCACCTGCTGCCAAAATTTACCCGCGAATGGGCAAAGAATGGTGCCATTACAGATAAACAAATAAAAACAGAACCATACGCACACCAACATACACAAACCGCTCACGTAATGTTGTTATATGTGTGTGTTTGTAGATGAAAGGAGGAACATCAGCAGAGGGGAAGCAGCTGAGGTCTGACAGATATTGCCGTGGGCTATTTATCTGTTGAGTTTGTCTTTCTGCCACCGCTGTCTATACCTGCTCCCATCTTTCCTCCATTCTTTTTTCTCTCCATCTCTTCCTCTAATATTTTCTCAGCACCACCTCTCAGGTCAACCTCAAAATTTCCCTCCAGCTCATCGACTCAACATGGCGCCAGCTTCAACAAGTTTGGCCTGTGACGCATCCAACTAGGAAACTTCTATTTGATGTTTGGAAGATAAAAGAGAATGAAGTGTTGTATTACCATAACCTTGGCTTTCATCCACTTGGCTGGAATGGTGCTACATTGATCTTCAATTCTGCCTCATATCAAAGTTGGGCAAAAAGATTCACAGACGCTTACCACTGATTTATGGGGAAGGAGTTGTGTTGTAGACTTCACTACTTTGGATTACATTGGATTTGAAACATTGCCATAAAGTCTTCGTACTGCATGTTGATAAAGTACTTCATATTTATATATTTTTTATACATCCATATTGATTAAAGGAACAGTGTGTAGGATTTAGTGACATCTAGTGGTGAGGTTGCAGATTTAAACCAGTTGTTGTAAGAGTAGCATAGGTAATTTGGAGAATAGCAGCTACCAGAGTGTGTGTGTGTACGTGGGAAGTGAGAGGTGAAGCGATGTGTGTGAGAGAACAAGTAAGCTAGCGGAGCAGAAGACAGAGTTAGTTTAGCTTTGAGAATATCGAGTGAATGTTTGGTTGCAGTTTGTGCAGAAATAGATGCTGCAGCCTCTCAAGACCAAAAGAGGTTTCCCGTGTCTTGTTTCCCGGCAGCTGAGTGGAGTGACGGGGGTTAACTCCAGAGCGAGTACCGTTATCGACTCTGGTCCAAGCAGGAAAAGTTAACACAGTGTTTGGTTTGTCCGTTCTGGGCCACAGTAGAAACATGGTGGCCTGCTCCGGTAACAGAGGATCCGCTCCCTATGTAGATACAGTAATAAACAGCTCATTCTACAGTAACGAAAATACGACTCTCATTTTAAGGTGATTATACACTAATGAAAACATACTATTAATAATATATTCAATTTCTGCCAATAGATCCCCCAAAATGTTACACACTGTTCCTTTAAACACCAAATAGTTAAAGAAAATCCCCCAGGAAACATTTTGCCTGGACTCTCTTACAGTATATGCTGTATCGAGGATATTTCTTGGAGAATCTGCCTCGACAGTCAAATACTTGACTGATCTTACAAGTATCTCCATTTTAATTGGCTGCAACTGTGCAGAATTTCAAACACTGCCACAGCGTGTGTGCACCACGTGTTTTTGAGAACTCACCCAACACCCACTTCATGATCAACATCTCTGTCCAGGAGAACTGGGTGGTCTTGACCCTGAACACCTGTCGCGGGTGGTCAGTGATGGTCTCATTGGGCAGGTTCTTGACACCTTCAAAGCGGTCGGAGGCGTTGATAACCAGCAGACCCAAGAAGATGGTGAAGGAGACAGCGTGAGCCACGAACTTCATGAAGGGGCTTCGCAGGATCTGACCAAGCTGGAAGTGAGAAAATTGAGGATATAGTAAGACTTATACCATGGTTTGTGTGAATACTCGATTCTGATTGGCTGCAGGGTGTTATTAATGCCTGATAATGTATACCTACTAAGTAGGTCCAGTGAAACTGTCTGTTCACCATTTTCAATGAATGCGCTGATCAGGAATTAATGGACTTTGGTTCTGGCCGCCACGTCATCCATTAATTCCTGATAATGGACACCTCAAAAGGGCATTATCCCTTACACATATTCCATCGTGTATCTGTGGTTTCCAAATACAAACTAAGAACCAAATTGATGAATCAAGGTTAAAGATAGATTAGTAATGTTTGTTAAAACATGCATTTACAGATTTGTGCACATTTGGGGGCAGCGCAACATGCTGTAAACACAGTACTGACACATCATCAACCAAGCTGATTTGGTGAAAGTGTTGGTGAACTTTGTCACTTTGTCTGTCTGTCTTTTGGACACACATTGTTTGAACACATTTTGTGTCTAACCCTAACCCTAGGTCGACTAAGACTTCTAAGGTTAATTAGTAGTTTTTATGCTTTTTTCATGCTGAATGACTTGTTTCAAAGAAACTTATGAGCACATCTCTGGTGGATTGAATCAGCTAATCGATTAGTCGACAAAATTGTGTGAGTATTAGACTACGAAGAATTTCTTTGGTCGAGGTCAGCCCTAGTACTAGTTGAGTTGTATTTTTTTGAAACAGTTAAAACAAGTGACTATACACAAGTGTAAAATTGCAGCCAAACAAAACATCTGTTTTTATTTACTGAAATAAATCAGTATTCGTGCTTTATCCCTGAGATTTTGGCCCTCAGAGATTAGAATCTGAACAGCATCACTAAACAACCATCTTTGCGGGCAAACAGCAGCTGTTGTAATTCATGAATGTGGAACATGATGCCAGATTAACTAGATGCCAAACAATCAGCAGAGTTTGTGAAAATGCAACATATGGGGAGGACGTAATACAAGGTGGTGCTGCACAAGGAGTGTTGAGTATGCCGCCACACGGAAGGACCTTTTTATAATTGCACACAAATAAGCCAAGACACACGAATGCACATTCATGTGCATACACACACACACACCATACAGACGGCAACATTTGCCACTCTGTAAACCTGCTGGGTTCAATATTAACTACCCACAGGCTATCTCTACTCTCTGCATGCACAGTGACACATCAGATTCAATAGCTGCCCCCGTGCCCCACACACACTACTACAACATGAGAGATGAGGTTGTCTGGTGAATCTTAACCCTGCAAAACCTCCTCTAAACCTCTTCCTGCCACTGGGACGGCTCTGCCTCTGTGCTGATAAGGCCGATCAATTTCACCCATCAGCTTTAAATGAGATGGTCATCCTAGATCAAGCCTACTGCTGTGTGAGGACTGCAAACCCCATGGGTTTCTTTGTGATGGTGACAAGAGCTGATCTTCTCTCCCCTAACGAAATGGTGGCCGCTGGCCGGACACGCGTGCAGACTAAATAAAAGACATTTGGTGAGAAATGGAAAACTCACAAGGCCAGAATGGAGCTGCTGTTTCCTTTATTATTCCCTAACATCTTTTCACCAGGGAGAAGCCAGCCTGACGTACACTGTGTGCAGACACCGAATAAATAATTATCTAGATATGAGCAAAGACCTTCTTTCATGCTGTACATGTACACTTTGCAATTAAATGATGACAGATTATGGGGGATTATGGGGATTTCCATACATGCTCTATTACGTGTTCTCGTTGCCATTCTCTCTGTAAGTCACACACAGATACACAAACCCATTAACCAATAGAGATTATTTAATTTGTATGCCATCAAATTTGCAATCACCTATTTTACTGTATAGAATTATGGCAATAATTATCCCACCAAAAACTCTCTCAGTCTCATATTTTGCATGTGATCAAGTGTTTGCATCCTTATTGACAAGGGTTAAGATACTGCGGGACTATTCAATGATTTCCAGTCATCACATCAATGATAAATGGCCTCTGACCCTGTCCTGGGTGTATTGATTGGATTTGTTTTCTTGTAGTGATCTGGGTTTCAATCTCCCAAGAGACTAAAGAGGAAAGAACAAAGAAAGACCATGGCTACAAGTCAATAGTCTTTTTTGCTTAGGAAGTTTCCTAACTGAGTGAAATGACCCAAAAGTATTGATTAGAGCTGGTCGAATTCTCTAAATACTAAGAGAAGGTGCTTCAATGCTTCCTTTCTTATCTCCTTTAGCATGGGATACACTAGACCATCCTTTACAAAAGGAAAGGAGATGCCGTCCCACAATTCCTTGCGGCAGCAACAATTAAAGCACCGCAACATTTGGACGTCAATAACATCCACCGTCGCAGTATGGATACTTTGAAAACATCCTTCTCAGGAGGTGTGATTCTGTTTTCTATGACAGGAATCCTTACTTGAATTGTACAGCATTGAATTTGTCACTCTGCTCATTTCTATGTGATATAAATAAAGTTACTTTAAAAAAACAAACAAAACAAACATCCACTGTTGCATAGTGCAAGTGCAGTCGGATTCTCTTCGCAGTGCCTTTGACTTTTCCTAAGTCCTTGTGAATTCTTGTTCACACCGGGGCAGGAAATGGTCATCAAAATAATCCAAAACCAAAACAGCGGGGTCTTTCTTTTCCTTCTTTTGTTTTCTTTCCTTGCTTCCTTCTTTTCTTTCTTTGTGTCCTTTACATATTTCCTTCTTTTGTTTCCCTTTGTCCTTCTATTCTTTCTTTCTTGTGTTTTCATTGTTTTCTTCTTTCTTTCTTTACTTCTGTTCTTTCTTTCCTTCTCTCTTTTCTGGCTTTCCTTATTTCCTTTCCTTCTTTTTTTTTTAGAGCAAATTAAATGGATGGCAGACAGTAATTAAAGAAAAAATGATTCGCTAATATGGGAGTGTGAGAGCAACATGTGGCATTTATAAATGTCAGCGTATCATTGTCAAATTGATTATGACAGCTGGTGTAATTACCATAAATAAAGAGCTGGTGTGTCTCAAAATTAGGACTACATCCCCCATAATCTCTGTATTATGAGTTTAGTATGGCTCACTCTAAAGCTGTACTGAGGAATAAACAGCTAGTATTACATTAACCTCACATATCTACTAACTATCAGTGGACAACACTGAAGTAATGGAAGTACAATAGTAGGGCCGGTATGAGAACTACAATATTTAGTGTAGTACAGGTTGTCAATTTCTCCGCAGTGGTCTTTAAGGACATTGTTTTAATTAATTACTAGAAATAAATACTGGATCCAGTGGCACGAGAAGTTTTTAGATGTGCAAGTAAAAGTAGTAATACCACAGTGTAAAATACTCTAGTTACAAGTAAAACTCCTGCATTCAAAATATTAGTAAGGTATGCGAGTATTATCAATGTACTTAGAGTATCAAAAGTAAAAGTACTCATTATGCAGAGTGGACCCTGTCAGTGTTATATTATTATATATTATTGGTTTGTTACTACTTGTACATACACGTATAAGCGGCATTATAATGTTGTAGCTGGAGTAGATGGAGCAACTGCTAACTATTTAATATACTGTTTTGACCTTTAATCAATAGTCAGCACACTGTACTTAGATGTACTTAACGTCTGTTTCCTGGTGGAGCTTTCAATTCTAATATGATGCCGGATAGTTTAATGAATAATAATATTTTAATTGTTGGATTTTGTGAGTCAAAACTGAATCTGTAACATAATCAGTAACATTTCTCTGTCAGGTAAATGTAGTACTACAATGTTGGCCTCTGAAGTAGAAGTACACAGTTGAGTTGCATATTTTTTAAGTACTTTGGGGGCCTTTTGTACGTTATTGTGTAGTACAATGAGTTAGAATAGTAACATGATTCAATATTTTTCATATCTAAACATCATAATAAATCTATAGTTGTTTGGGGCCCTTGTAGTTGGGGCCCAGGCGTCTACCTTGCCTAACAGTAAAGTCTGCCCCTGGTGTTTTTTCCCGTGAACCAGAGTGTATTTCACCGGTGTTTCTGAGTAACCATGGCTTCGGTGTGTTATGCAACTATGTAATGGCAGATGTATTGCTCAGGGCCAAAGGAAGCTGCAAGCAGCAACACCACAGGCCAAGCATTCAGCCCTTTCTGAACAGGCATGTTTTCAACATGCACTGCACTAGTCCCTAATTAATTCAGCAATAGTTCATCAATAATAAAATGCTACAAGTTGACCCTTCCAGGGAAGCTGTATAAATGTAATCAAATATTGAGACAGAGTTATTTCTTGACTAAAGCATGAAGCTTGTTTTAAGAAAAGGGGAACCTGAAAGCTGTTTCTAGGCACTTTTTTTTATCAGTCACTTGATTTTATATGTTTCATCTCTTTTTGTCACTCAGGGAGGGCTGAAGTGTTCCTATCTTTCAATACCTGTCCCATCACTCTCTGCATGTTTCCCCATTTTTCAATCACCAAGAAACATTTTATATCAAAATACACATCTGTCTTCCATCCCCTCCAAAGCGTATCTCATGTTTCTCTTAAAAGAGATTTCTAAAGTAATTATGTCTGTGTCTTCTCTGTTTGCCTTCGATGATTTACTACTTGTTTTTGAGCAACAAACATATTAATATCTTCTTCATCTGTCCCCACAGATATGAAATGTAATATGAGTTGGGGTTCTGATAATGGTGTGTTGTGGTGCTGTAAAAATGGAGAACATTATGAGCAGTAAGAGATGAGCAATTGTTGAGATGAGCAGAGCAAAATTACATGATTAGTGGAGGGCACTCTACACAATCAACCAAAACACAACAGCGTTCTCTTTGCAACCTGCGACTGTCTCGACGCATTTCTCTGATTAACTCTTTATCTATTTCATTATCAAATCCATTAAATATATCTTTTTGTCTCTGCTGTACTGCCATCACATTGTTAATAAGCATGCATAAACAGCCATTTTGTCTCTCAGTTATTAGTTTCATTTAATTGTTTTTTTTTAGTATCCCACCCTATACCTTATCAAAATGTCAAATGTCTATTTTCAGTATTTAACTGGACTTTTAAAATTAGTATTTAAAATACACAGTTACAAGGGGCTTTGCATCCTTTGTTAATTTATGATTTATCCAAGCTGCTACCTTTTCCCTTCTCTCTGGCAGACTGTGACACTCATGCTCATCGGTTGGTTCAGGTTGATTCATAATCAAACGTAATCATACTCGCATGCGCACACAATCATGTACACAGGTGTTTTCGTGATCAGAAGCAGCTATGATTGAATCCATCACTCGCTGGTGGAGGAGACACTCTCAGCGTTACTGCTCTCCATCCTCTCTCACACTTGACATCAGCTGCTCTCTCTCTCTTAGTCTACAAAATGACTAATTCATCAGTCACACCTACAGTAACAGGAACCACTCAAAGGTCCTCAATACTTCTTTCTGAATCTACCTCAGCACGCGCACACACTCACACACCACTTGATGATGAGGTAAAGGATTATTCAGGTTAATGAGCAGATTTGCATAACCACTCGCTCAGCGCCTATGTGTGTCTGTGTCACTTTACAGATTATAATTTGCTTGATGGAGTATGAACAAAATGTGATGGAGTGCCTCAGGGCCCTGTAATCAAATGGTGATTATACAGTGCTTTTAAAAACGGAAATCGGTAATGTTTTTAGCCACGCTTGTCATTTTGTCTGTCTGTACAACATTTTGGTCCAGAGTTAAATATCTTGACAATTAGTGGAAGGATTGCCATTCATTTGGCAGCCAGTTAGACTGCTGTCAGGCTATTAAATACAAAACATAGGGTTTTCTGCCCGGGAGACCAGGAATTGCAAATCCACAGTTAAAAAGTGGAAT
>CAKAOI010000679.1:0-11985 GCA_916701655.1 Sebastiscus albofasciatus
CATCCTCCTCCTCCTTATCCTCCTCCTCTTCCTCCTCTTCCTTCTCCATGCATCCAGACACACTGTGCATCCTCCTCCTCCTCCTCCTCCTCCTCCTCCTCTTCCTCTTCCTCTTCCTCTTCCTCCCCCTGCACTCCTCCTATAGGGTCCCCAGTCTACCAGTTCTGCTGCATCCCAGACCTCCATAATAACACGCTGCTTCCTCCTCGTCGCGTTCACATTATGTGTTGCAGCCTGGTGAGACGACACTATGTGTAGTTTGTGCAGCTGTCACTCACCGGTTGATTGACAGGTGAATGAAGCCGCGCGTTGCCTCTGACAGCTTGTTGTGATTGCGTAATGTGATGCTGCAGAGAGCTGGTGGCATCCTGCTAGCAGAGAGAGAAAGACACAACCTTCCCTTTATTCACATACTAAACATTAAAGCCTGCAGTGCTGCTGGTCTGCTTTAATGGCACCAAGAGTTATTACCCAGCATCCCATGCAGGACAAGCTCAGGACACACTGGTGAAGATAGAGCTCCTGAACAAGAGTTACTGCACTACTAAAGATGAGTTTGAATGGAGTCAGCTTGGGTGGACATTAGGTGTCTTCAAATATAAGCAGTCTTGTAACTGAAGGGACAGTTTTTGTCCCCTGCAGCCGGTGTCTCGTTGTACAATAAGTACGTTTCTCCAGTTTGCAGTAGAGCTGAGTGATATGGTTGAATCACAACACCAATATGAATATATTTCACAATTAGGACTTTCATTATCAATTAAAGAGCCAGTGTGAAGCATCTATTGGCAGAAATAGAATATAACATAAGTATGTTTTTGAATAATCACCTAAAAATAACAATTGTTGTGTTTTTGTTACCTTAAAATGAGCCGTTCATATCTACATAGGAAGCGGATCCTCTTCACGGAGTCCGCCATGTTGCGCTCGTAGTCGATTAGTCGACTAATCAGCCGTTTTTGGTCTTAGTCGACCAATATTTCTCTAGTAGAATAGTTATTTGTTAAACTTTTTTCATGCTGAATGATTTATTTCTAAGAAACTTATGAGCACATCTCTGGTAAACATTTTAAAGTGGTGCTTTGTTTGATTCTTTGTGGTGAAACCAGGCCTGGAATTTCATCTTTTTAGGGGCAAGGCCACTTGGCAGCAGCTTTGCAAAAAAGAGACTAGCCCATAAATAGGGCAGTTGCGGACGGAGCACGGCGCAGCAGAGCCCGGTGTCAAACCATCATCATAAATAGCTTGCGTATTCCAGGGGTTCATCCCTGGCTTGAAATCAAACCCACCACTGGTTACTGTATGTGCACAGCGTTTCACTTGATGCTGCCCAGTAAAAGATACTGGTGTCTAAAAATGTATTGCCAGGAATGAGGCAAAGGAGAAAACGGCAAAATCATCTGGGGCAGTGTGAGCGGGGCATCTGTAGTATAATCAAGTAATTCATTTGTCAACAAAATCATATGAGTGTTAGTCGACTAAGAATTTCTTTGGTCGTGGACAGCCCATGTTTCTACAGTAGCCCAGAACGGAGGAACCAAACACCGGCTCTAGAGAAGGACATTCCCATTTTTTTGCGTCGACCACCATAATTCTCCGACACACTTGGCACACGGGAGAAGTTTCAGTTGTTTTGCAATCTGTAACCTCACCGCCAGATCCTACACACTGCACCTTTAATCTGCATGTTATTTCTTGATTAATCAATTAATTATATTGTTCATAAAATGTGAAAAAAATACCTGTTATAGTTTCCCATAGCCCAAGGTGATGTGTAATTCCGTTTACTATCATATATGACAAAGAAAACCATCAGAGCTTGAGATCTGAGAAGCTACAAACAGCGAATGTTTGACTAAAAGGCTCATATATACCCAAACCCAAATATATTCAGCTTAAGATCAGAGAGACGACAGACAAAAACACCAAAGATCAACTCATCGATTAAATCGTTGCAGCTTTTGCTCTGTTTCCAATATTGATTTATCACAATCTGGCAAATGAATGCAAAATGACATATACAATAATCAAACAGATGTTTAATGCAATGAACTGTGTTCCTCTGTTCTGCATTGCATCAGACAAAACTCTTCCTACGTGTAAAACAAACCTTCAGTAACTCAGTTCGTTAGTTTTCAATTTAATCTTTCCTGCAGGCTCCTAAGCTGATCTATGCTCGTTGTCAGGAGCGAAGTAAACAAATACTTTAATAAACTGTTTGACCGTGAGCTACTTCTGCACAAAGTCTGTGCTTGCAGACAAATTAAATAGACTATTCAGGGCACCAGTACACTGATTATATCCTGTATTGTTTATGTTATGATCTGTAATATGTTGGTCAAGGACTTTCAGACATTCAAAAACTCACGATAATAAACTTTTATACAAAAAGTGAGGCTGAAAGATCGAACAGAGCAAGTGTGCGGGTGGAGTGATTCATCACAGCATCATCTTCTCTGCTTTGTTTTCTTTGAGACATTCAAGGATAAAGTTAGTTTTCCTTTTTAAATAAATGATGCCTCTGCCGGCGGATTATAATGAGGGGCTCAGATGTCAGGAGGAGGAGGTGGACGGATGTTCCATCTTCTCACACTAATGTTTTGTGTTGCTTTTAATGGACTTTTTCAGATCCACTAGTGGAACATTTTTAGTGATATTTTCTCTCCGGTTTGGGAGAATAAAGGTCACTTCCCACGAGGACAGAGTCAGTTAGTGTGTGTGTACAGTACACGGACTTGTGTTCAGACAAAGAGGTATTCACCGTCTTTCACTTTCTCTGCTGTGACAGAGAGAAATGACAGTCATTGAAAGTCAAAGCCGCCCCCCCCACCCCAAAACTAAACTGTCTTCTGTGTTCGCTCAACAAAGCTGTGGTTCATGTGGAAAAGCTTTGAGCTCTGACAAGAGATAAGTGGTCTGCAATCAGGCGCAAAATACTCCTGACTTTTGACATGGCTCTACCTATTTAGACCGTCTCATTTTTCTACTTTGACAGGAAGAAAAGACATCGAGACGAGCTACAATAATCTATCGGAAACTGATATTGAAATTTGGCAGAGAGGATCATTTTATCAATTATACTGTATGAAATACATCAAAGACGGAACCTGCCAAAATAAAAAATAAATGAATAAATAAATATTAAATGTAGCAAAAGTAATATTAAAAATAAATGTAGCTATAATGAATTGATAAAATGTGACATAAATTGATATTTCTGTTATAATTTGCTTCTTTATTTATTTATATTTGTATTAATTCCATTATTTGTTTACTCTTCTGTTTAATTTTGCCTTTTATTTATTTATTATATATTTATTTTTATTAATTTTTAAATGTATTTATTTATTTTTGCATTTATTTTTATTTATGTAATTATTTTTGCAAGGTGCTTATTAATGAAAGGGAATATTAAACAGAAAGGTAAATAAATAAGGGAATTAATACAAAATAAATAAATAACAAAGCAAATTAAAACAAAAATATTAATTTATATCACATTTTATCAATTAATTAATGACTACATTTATTTTTAATATTATTTGTGCTACATTTAATGACATGTTATTGATTGAGTCATTTATTTATTTATTCATTTATTTTTTATTTTGGCAGGTTCCGTCCTCCACAGAAAGAGAGGCCTCTAATTCTAAATCTCTCAGCTTTAAACCGTCAGTAACCTGTTTGACTACACAACATTTCCATATTAATTTGACTATATACACATAAACTAGACTAAACAAATCAGGCTTTCATTTCAGTCTTGTAACTCTCTCCATAATAACAAACTGTGTTATGTGATGAAAAACATTTTCATGTGTCTCATGTTTTGTCCTTCAGGGCACCAATGCCTCTGCTCTGGAGAAAGACATCGGCCCGGAGCAATTCCCGATCAATGAACACTACTTTGGATTGGTCAATGTGAGTATCACTAAATCCTCTCCTACATTAACAAAGGGCCACTGCCAGAAAACACTGGTGTCATTTTTCATAACAAACTGCCATGGGACTCCGCTGAGTCATGTCCTCTACTGGATGGTTAGTACTGAAGGTACTGAACGTGTGTTTGTGCACGCATTGGCCAATATGTGGATGTTCTGTCCCCCTAATATTCACGGAAACACCCACGTTTCTCAACACGCCAAATGGATCAAAACAATTGATCACATCTGTATTTTTCCACCAGCTAATTTAAAGTTACTACGAGGAACTTTGTGCGGTCCCTGTGGACAAAAGCGGGAGTGTTTCCGAGCACCAGAGTCCCTTTAGAAAACCTCTCATTTTACTGCAGCAGGGTCTGACAGTCTGCCCCGCTCAGTCCTGGTTCTGGTTCTCCTGTACCTCCATTTCCTCCAGCGGGCCTAGCAATACAGTTTTAATTGTATTTATTTATTTTTGCATTCATTTTTTTATCTATTTTTATTTATTTATTTATTTTTACATTTATTATCTATTTATTTTGCATTTATTTATTTTTGCATTTATTTTTTATTTATCTTATATTCATTTTGTTATGTATTTATGCATTAATTTATAAATTTATTTATTTCTGCACGTTTTACCCTTTGCATTTCACCCCTTCTTTATTTCTTTACACATTTCCTTTTACATTTCTTTATGCATTTCTGCATTATTATGCAAATGAGGCCTCACTGGAGTCTGAGCTGAAGGAGTTTCTGGTGAACCGGCGTGATTTCGTCTGATTTTGTGTGGAATCGGACCCGGTGTCACTGATGACAAGCATTAAGAATAACTATACAGAAATCTCCTCGCTGATGATCTAATTTACTGATGTAGGTCATAAAGAGCCATCTGTATTTAATTGAGACTGTTTCATAACCAGTTAAAATTTCCTCACAGTAACTTTAACAGCTAATCTAAAAGGAAAAATGAACTGAAACCCCCTTTCTGTCCTCATCTTTTGTTTTTTTCTTCCTTCCTTCCTCAGTTTGGAAACACATGTTACTGTAACTCGGTGCTCCAGGCTCTCTACTTCTGCCGGCCGTTCCGGGAGAACGTTCTGGCTTATAAAGCCCAGCAGAAGAAGAAGGAGAACCTGCTCACATGCCTCGCTGACCTCTTCCACTCCATCGCCACACAGAAGAAGAAAGTGGGCGTCATCCCGCCCAAAAAGTTCATCTCCCGCCTACGGAAAGAGAACGGTGAGAGAACACACCTCATACAGTAAAAGCCTCAATTTATGAGTTGTGTGCCAGATGAAAATATAATCCTAAAATCAAATATTTTGTTTATCAGAACAACTGAAATCTTGAAATGTGGATAGATGTTTTGGACTAAGCCTTTTGTAGACACCGAACTGCACTCAGGTGGCAGCAATAAACAGACATCAGATTAATTAATTCAACCCTTGTGTCCCACTTTAAAAAAATGTTCCAGGGTCCTGGTATTGTGCATGCTGCCTCACTGGTATGGCTTGCTGGGACCAGTTGTTGTCTTATACCTTCCTGTTGTCAGTGCTGCTGGCTTTAATGTAGTCTGAATATTTGAGGTGAAGGGCAGGTGCGTGTTGGAGGTAAGGTCATGCAGAGAGTAGAAGTGACAGAGAGGCTGACTGTTCTCTGCTGTCCATATTGAGGAAGCTCTTTATGTGAATGAACAATGTAATCTCTGTTTGGACCCGGCAATGGTCAGCTGCCTCCTCTCTGCCTCCCCCCACCCACCACCTCCTCACTTCTCAGTTTTCACATTTCACATACAGATCTGTCAAAACAGACGTGTGCATGGATGTTGATATTATCGCTGTAACCTGTTGTCATAAAAACGACAATTCAGCATTTTACAGTATTATTTGGCATTTTGTAGACGTGATGATTAATCGATAATGAAATAAATGATAATGGTTTGTTGCGGCCCTACAAAAACATGAATATTGGATTCAGTATGGACAGATAATTAATATTAAATGGCTGGAGTCAATCATCTCCCCTCTATGAATGCTCTCTCTTTACTTTATCTCTGCGTCTCCCTCCAGATCTGTTCGACAACTACATGCAACAGGACGCCCACGAGTTCCTCAACTACCTGCTGAACACGGTGGCCGACATCCTGCAGGAGGAGAAGAAGCAGGAGAAGCAGAACGGACGCCTCAAGAACAACGGCACCGCCGTCACCACGGAGACCGAGACGGAGAACAAGACGGAGCCCACGTGGGTTCACGACATCTTCCAGGGAACACTGACCAATGAGACGCGCTGCCTCAACTGTGAAACGGTGAGTTGATCTGCTTTATTTGCCTGTTGAGTTCTCTTAAGCTCCTTTCCCATTGGACACAACAAAACTACTAACATCTGGCTTTAGTCTTCAGTGTGAAAGGTCTCAATCAGCATTCATTCCTGGATTAAATGACTCTGCAGTAGTCAAAATCAAAAGGTATTTGGACAATTATTATAATTTATTAAAGTACAAAACATACAATTAATATGCCCTCCTCAAAGCCACCAGACTCCAGTCAGACAACAATCATTTTACCTCGCTGATCATCGGAAAACACATTTTTATTTAAACTCGACAGACTAAAAACTTTAAAAAAAACAGCTTAAAAAAACATTAACTTAAACTCAAAAATGTAAACTTCAACTTAAAAATGTTAAAACATTTTAAAAAAGTTTTAAAAAATTAAAAAACAACTTCAATTTAAAAAAATAAAAATAAATAAAAAAATCTTCAACCTAAAAAACTTTAAAAAACATTTTAAAACTTAAACTTCAAAACTTAAAAAATAAAAATAAAAACTAAACTTAAAAATGTAAGAACTTAAAAAAAATTAAAAAAAAATTTAACTCAAAAACTTCACCTTAAAAAAACAAAATATAAATTAAAAAAACTTTAACTTATAAAATTTAAAACTTATATTTAAAAAAACAAAACTTAAACTTGAAAAATGTAAGAAAAAACAAAATTTTTAACTTTAAAGAAACAACTTTGTTAGTCTTTCCACTGTTCCAGCAATCACCAACTCTAGTTTGAGAGTTTGAAAGAGAGACTGAATAATAAGTAACTGATATTGTAATGTTATCTCTTTTGTTCTCTGTGTGTGATTTTGTTATAGACATGAAGTAACGTTACAAGTCCAGACGTTCCTCATATTGCTGCCACTCGTCATCAAACTCTGCAGTTTGTCCTCGTCGACAATGTAATAATGTCAAGAGCTCCCAAAATGATACACAGTCCAGTACTTCTGTTTAATTAGTTTATTGTAACACACAAAAACTCTGCACAATCACTGCTTAACTTCCTGACTGCTCTGACTCCATGTAAGTCCCCGTGGTGGTCATCTCACTGCCTAACTGAAAATAACATTCACATTACAACAGATAGAAAAAAAAAAGTAACCACCGCACCAGAAAAAAAAGGCAGAAAGGCTACTCATCTACTGGCAATAGGAAAGGAGTCTATCAGCTATTTTTAACTGGGTTTTCCGCATTCAATAAACCTGCCTATATGTGGTAATTTTGGTGAATAAAGTGTATTAGAAGGGTAATATATTTCTGTTATCTGTCCCCGGCTCTCCCTGTGTCACCCTGAATAAGAGATCTGTCCTGAATAAGTCTGGAAAAGGGATTAGCCTCTTCGCAGAGATGCTGAGACATGCAAAATAAAAGAAAGAAAGATGCAGTGATGCACTTGGGGGCCACCCAGTTTACGTCAGGGCCGGCTGAGGCTTTGTCCTCGCAGGTTTTAGGGCGAGGAGTGGGACGGGTTGCCCTGAACAACCTCTGCAAACACCACGGCGCTGCAGTGCTCAGAGACAAAAGCTCCTCAGTACAATCAGCATTTCAAAGACTGTCTGTGCTTAGAGGTGAGGGTGTCACAGCACAGCAGGCGTATCCTCACTGATCCAGGCACAGTTTAGTTACCTCAGTGTGTGTCTCTCTCTCTCTCTGTTTGACAGGTGAGCAGCAAAGATGAAGATTTTCTGGATCTTTCTGTGGATGTGGAGCAGAACACATCAATAACACACTGTCTCAGGTAGTATTGATTTATTATACACTCAGTCACAGTTAGAAGGCCGACGGTAGACCACGTTCCCTCAGGTCTGGATGAGATTGAATAACCCAGCCTCTTGTGGCATGCTCTCCCCTGCAGGGACTTCAGCAACACAGAGACTTTGTGCAGCGAATACAAATACTACTGTGAGACATGCTGCAGCAAGCAGGAGGCACAGAAGCGGTCAGTAAAGCTCTGAGGCATTAATACCTCTGTGATGTGTCGGCGTACTCTTTCTCTGAGCCTGTGTGTGCTTCTTCTCTGCAGGATGCGAGTGAAGAAGCTTCCCATGATCCTGGCGCTGCACCTGAAGAGGTTTAAGTACATGGAGCAGCTGCACCGCTACACCAAGCTGTCCTACCGAGTGGTGTTCCCTCTAGAGCTCCGTCTGTTCAACACGTCCGGGGACGCAGTCAACCTGGATCGCATGTATGATCTGGTGGCTGTGGTGGTTCACTGTGGCAGGTACAGTGTGCTGATTATAAGACCTCAATAGGAGTTGTAGTGTGGTCACACTTGGTACCAACCAGGCATGTAAAGATATATCGTAGACTCAGGTTTCCAGATGCGACAAAGCACTTTCCCTCAAGCTTCTGCAGACTCACTGATCAGACTTCACTTTTGTTGAGCTCCATAAGAAACAGCTGGTGGTCCTCAGGGGTCATTGATTCTGGCTGTATTCCATCACTTTATTCTATAACATTTTAAGAGAATAGTTTGACATTTTGGGAAATACGTTCTTTCGCTTTCTTTCTTGAGAGTTGAATGAGAAGTTGTCTGTACGGTAAAGTCCCCATGTTTCACTTATTGTTCGATGTTTGACCTTCACTGCACAGAATGGTGTACGTGCAGAGTTTGACATTAGAAGACGGTTTTCACATTCATCTGCTGAAGGGGGAACGTTTCTCTGTGCTCACCTTAAACATGAGTTAAAGACCGTGTTTCCCATTAATTACCGCCACAGTTTCATAATGAACCAAAAATATTTTTACACCTCTTAACAGGTGGGTTGGCTGGCTCTCGCCGATTGCATTTCCTCCTTGACCGGCTCGATGCCGGCTTGGAAAGGCCCGGGGTGAAGGTGGCTCGCGGCTCCAGCCATGAGCTTTACAGCAGCCCTTTGCCCAGACCTCGCCGCTTCCCGGGGGCCGTGGACTTAGTGCTCGCTGCACTTTCTCTCCCTCAATGGTGGGACGGAGACCCAGGAAGCGACAAGTTCCCGGGCACAAAATTGTTTACCCAAAATTGTTTACAAGAGCACAAAGTTCTTCAGAGATCGAGCTTCTTAATTTTGCTCTCAAAGTGCACCAGATTGATGCATTTAACCTTAAAATATACTCAGTTTTCTCCCCCTTAGTGGGTCTGAATTCCACCCATCACAGTCTTACAAAATCCTGTGGGAAACACTGTAAAGACGTGTACGTACAAGATGATTTTGTGACATCACAACTAGTTTGGGAAGCCAATCATGTTTCAATATCAAGTGTGAGGACATTTCCAATGAACAAAGGAGACGTGGCGTCCAGCAAAATATGAGCATATTTATAAATTCTGAATATTCTCATTTTGAGGCAAGAAAGCCAATAAACACTATTCCCAAAATGTCAAACTATTCCTTTAAACTTTCAGTTGAGAAACTAAAGACCTTGACTCGTTCTCTTCTTCTCTTTAAATATGCTGCGTTGCTGCTCAGAATCACCTGAATACGTGTAACACAAGTGTGACATCACAATCTATTTTAGGACAAATTACCTGAACAGAATTTAAATGTGACATAAAGATGATTAGATACTCAAGTTATATAGTGTATATTCTGCCTTACAAAATAATGATAAATAATAAAATATGAAAGGATGTTTTGATGTAATGTATTTACTTTAAACATTTGCTCTATTTTGAAATCCTAATATGACGATGAATATTTGTGTGGTAAACTGTGTTAAGCATTTATGTTGTCCAGAAGACTTCCTGCAGGAAGCTGATATCGTTCAGTCCGTGTGGGATTTTAGAGATTGTGTCTAATAGAGAGTCACTGTCTGTCTCCATTTCCTCAGCGGCCCAAACAGAGGTCATTACATCACCATAGTGAAGAGTCATGGCTTCTGGCTGCTGTTTGATGATGACATTGTGGAGGTGCGTCACTCTCAGCCTGTTATGGGTCTGCCGGATGGTCCTTGACTCATCTGTCTGTACAGTTCCTGTTGTTTTCTCTTTTATTACCAGTTAAACAACATCTTTCTTGTGTTGTGCAGAAAATAGACGCCCAGGCCATCGAGGAGTTTTATGGGCTTACCTCAGACATCTCCAAAAACTCTGAGTCAGGATACATCCTCTTCTACCAGTCCAGGGAGTGACTGGAGCTGGACCAGTGACACCGGAGGAGACTAAATAGGATGAGACCTCAGACTGCTGCCATCTCGATCTCCATCTCCATCTCCATCCCATCCTGCTCCCATCCTCCACCTCAGACCTCTCTGATGTACGTGCCAATCCTCAGTCCCACCCTCTGGGTTTACCTGGGCTCCATCTCCCTCTCTCTCTCTCTCTGTCTCTCTCTCTCTGTAATCTGCTTCTTGCCTTTTAGTCACCTGCATCTGGACTGCACTTTAAAACAAAAGCAAAAATGCTCAACAGCATGAAACAAAAAGGAGCCCCACGCTTGGTGTCGACTGGTGGGAGGAGCCTGCAGAGGTGAATGTGGTGGGGTGAAGGGTCTGGTGCACATACAGACTGATATCATTTCTATGTATATAAGGTCTTCTTCCATGATGCGTCACCCTCCTCTTAAAGGACCAGTGTGAAGCATTTAAGGGCATCTAGCGGTGAGGTTGCAGATTGCAACCAGAGAGTTAGTTTCCTGTATCTGTGTCACCACTGCCCCGCCCCCTTTAGGAGACTAGCAGCAGGTCCGGAGTCTATTAACTCCGATGGGAGAAGTGAACGTGAGCACCGTGTCCAGATGCACCAAACATCCTTAACCACATCTGCTCTTACCAGGTGTGCTGGAGGATGAATCCCACCTGATCATGAATTGGAGGCGTGTTGCTGACTGTTTATTATTAGCATAGGTAACGCCCCCTAAACACCATATAAGGGCAGATGTCGTGCCGTGTGTAAATACTCTAGCACATGCCCAAGAATCGGAGAGATGCCACTAAAAAAAATCTAATCAGGAGGAAATTAACTTTGTTGGAGACTTTTCTCTGTCTCAGCAACACAGGCACTAGTCTAGCATTAACATTAAGCCAAACCGTGTCAAAAACTGTCAACTAATGTTCGCTTACACCTTAACTAACTCATTTTTGTAATGCTAAATATAGCTGTTAGCTGTGTAGATACACTTAGAAAGAACAAGTTACTCTCACTTAACATTTTTAAGTTGGAACAACTTCACAAAACTTAAGTTAATGCAGCAAACTTTAAGTAAACTTAACTAAAGTAAACATACCTTAAGACTAATAGTTATATTTACTTACCTTTTTCAAGGCAATCCTAGATTTTTTTTTAAATAAGATCAACTTGCCAGATTTTACGGTGTGTCTATTGTTGGCAAAAGAACGAAAACATTCTTAGTTTCAGGTGATTATACACTAAAGAAAAGTTATGAATATTATATTCCATTTCTGCCCATAGATCTCCCTGAATGCTACACACTGGTCCTTTTAATTCCTTTCATTAGGGCTATTTTCTCCATCACTGTCCAGTCCTGTATATGTTCATGTTCCTGGTGGATGCATGAGACGTGAATGAAGTTGGAGACAAACACTGTATAATACGCATAGAGAGATTTTTAATGGTTTTTGAAGCAATATCTGAGCATTAATTAGAGAGAACTCTGACAACGACCTAAACTTCAGTGTGGAGGTTGTTTTGTCCCGTAGAGATCCGCTCTGAGCTGCTGTCTGTCTGTCTGTCTGTCTGTCTGTCTGTCTGTCTGTCTGACCACATGTGATCAACACTTAATCCACCTGAGCCAAATGC
>CAKAOI010000679.1:12579-33676 GCA_916701655.1 Sebastiscus albofasciatus
GAATGAAGTTGGAGACAAACACTGTATAATACGCATAGAGAGATTTTTAATGGTTTTTGAAGCAATATCTGAGCATTAATTAGAGAGAACTCACAGCTGACAACGACCTAAACTTCAGTGTGGAGGTTGTTTTGTCCCGTAGAGATCCGCTCTGAGCTGCTGTCTGTCTGTCTGTCTGTCTGTCTGTCTGTCTGTCTGTCTGTCTAACCACGTGTGATCAACACTTAATCCACCTGAGCCAAATGCTCCAACACTACACATGGAAGGAAATCCTGCTGTTTTACATTCAAATCAGCTGAATCTTTATAACCTTTTATTCTGATAGAAAACCCATATTTATTGTACTTAACATATTTATTATTGTTATTTGTAATGCAGACTGGTAGATAATGAAGGTGTGTGTAATATGGCTCTTGTGAGAGCTTTGTATGTTAACACTAGGGCTGGGTATAGTTTCGAAAACATACCCTTAAAGTGATACCGATACCAAAAGAGTACTTCATTTGATACCAATCATGTAGACTCACAAGTCAGTCCCTAAACGCTTCAGCTGCTACGGTTCTAACAGAGGGTTCACTCACTGTTGCTGCTGTTCAAAGCTCTCCTCCTCCTCCAATCACAGGTTGCATTAAATCGCTTGCAGTGATTTGCTGCTAGCGAAACCAGACAAATAGTCTTTTTTTTTTCTAGATCTGAGTACAGAAAGTATCAAATACAGGTATCATTTGACTGGAGAAGTTACGATACTACTTAAAGGTATCGAGTATCGATATCCAGCCCTAGTTAAGACACTTATGTCTAAGCAGAAGGACATGGTGTATGTAAGACACAACTTGATAGGACAGCTAAAGAAAAAAATGGTCTTATCAGTTTAATTTAGTAGTTTGCATGTTATAAATGAAAAGATAAGACACATTAACGTGATGCAAGTGAGACACAACAAAGAACTGCCCAATCTTCTGATTGACATGAAAACTGTGCAATAAGAGGTGAAGTTATCCGATGTGGACGTTCCCAGTTAGACTAATATAAAGTTCATTTAAATGTCAGTAGTAGACGTGTTTCTTAGCGGCTGATCTTTTCCCAGTGCTGAGTGTTTGTGAAGTTAACGCCCCCGTTCTTTCATCCATTTCTTTTTTTCTTTCTTTTTCATTCCCATGTTGGAAGTACAGCTGAGTTATTTCCCCTTGGTTTGTCTCTGACTTTGATGATGTAAATTATGTGTGTCAACGTTGATTCATACGATATCCAGCGTACTGTAGGTGTTTTTCTCTTTGGCCCGTTCCCCCCGGGGTTCGTGGCCGTTGCCCTTTAGAATAGTGCGTCATCACACAACTTGTTTTCATGTGAATGACATTCCTGTTTGCTGCCTATCAGCGGGATTACCATTTCAAATGCATCTCATTAGAAATAGAGGTAGGAGTAGGGTTAATTTGCTAGCTTAGTGTCTGTTCAGGAGAAGCAGAATGATGAAACTTCTGGGTGTTGGGTGCACTTGTTTCTGCCGTCTCTTCCGTTTAGTCTGTTACTGGGTGAAGTCACGAGGAAAACGTGCCAAACTGTAGTCGACGCCGACCGTGCGACAGTCTTTAACAGAACATTATTTTCTTTGTAAAGATACAACTGTACATATATATTATGTAGAAAAAAAAAACACTTCTGGAAATAGGAAAAATATTTTTTTAAAGATCTTAAAATGTAAAGACACTCGTGGCAAAGATTTTAGCTCAACGCTGACCATTAAATAAGATACTGTGCTATTTTACAATCACTCAATCAGACGTCACCATCTGTCATATTATTGCTTTTTATTTCTGGGTTGAACTGAGCCAGGATAGGAAAACAGTAGCAGGAATAGAGCCGGGTGAGAGGAACAAGACTCTTTAACGCGCTGATCTTCCATTAACACTTATGCACTCGCCCTCACTGAGACGCTCAGTCGATGCACTTGATCTGATATATATCGTACTGTGAAGGTGTCGCACCGAGGAGCACCAGGTCCAGGTGGGATCTGACTGAGCTCGTCGGAGGGAAAAGAGGAGATGAATGAGTCTCCATTTGGCTGTAAACTGAAAGTGCACTTTATTAGTGATGAGCTTCAATGCTTTAACATGAAGAACCACAGTTTAACACTCTCATTTTGAGTTTCTTTTTCTTCTGTTCAATAAAATGACTCTCAACTAACTTGCTGGAGTGTTTGTTTTTATTCTCACAGAGTGGGAGGATGAACCCTAAACACAACACCTGTCAGTTGGTCGGTCCAACACTTTGATCCAGACTGAAATATTTCAACAATTACTGAAATGATTGCCATTCATATTTGTTTAAGCATTCATTGTCCTCCAAAAGGTCAATCCTAAAAGCCCAGACACACCAAGCCGACATCAAAGAACTAGTGGAGATGAAGGCCGACTGTTGCGTCGCCTCACGTCGCCTTTGTCTTGGCTGAAAAGTTGCATTTGAACACACCGTAAAGACTACAGCCAACGGCCAGTTAGCACGTACGTTCTGCGCCTGTGTGAGAGGAAATAACTCTCCACACCAGCAGGCGGCGGTAGTCTGTATTCATCGTTCAAAAAGAGAAACAGGAAGACCTAAAGGACGGAGGATATACAAGCCGTTGTTATGATACGTACATGAAACAAAGCGGCGTCTATCGACCATTTTCACACCACTCTCACTCACCACTTAGCTTCATTCCAGATGGCCATGTCTTGACTTTACTCGTTGGCTTGCTTTCCTTACGTCCATTTCTCTTCTTGTGCACTGATTTGTTTAAACTGACCAGCCAATCGGAGGGATTTCTCTCACCGACGAGCTCCGCCTCCGATTCAACATGTTGAATCGGCTAGAAGACCTCCGAAATGGGCAGACTAGAGCCGACGGTGCGGGATACACCGCAAAAGTTAGACCGACAGACGCTCACCGATGGCTGACCGTGTGTCAGGACCTTTAAGGACTGTGGTGATCCCCCTAAATGTTCCTCTTGCGTAAATCAAGCATATTTTAGAATGCATACTGTTTTTTTGGTATACTTTATTTTGTTTATTATACCAGTGTGAAGACACTATACTGAAAACCTGTTAAGAATTCATGTTTTGTATGTTGGGACTTTGTTTTAGTCATCCTGTATGAGAGCATCCTGATAAACAACTTCTTTGAAAAACAATGCTGTATCCTGGAGAACATTAATATGATATAACACCGCTTTCTCAGAAAGAAGAGATACATATGTTTTGGACAGACTTGGATGCTGCAGAGGTGACAAGTAGTCTAGATAATGTTTCTATCTCTTCTTTCTGAGAAAACGGTAATAAATAATATTAATGTTCTGAGTCTGAAAGTCTGAAAGGAATGTCCTGTTTGTTTTTTGGTTTTCACTGAGAATTAGACAACACGTCCATCTCTCCAGCTATCAGCTTTGTGTCCTCTCAGTCACCCTGAAACCTCAGCTAGATAATCCTCCAGCAGCTGCCAGCAGTCCAGCTCAGTCTCTGCTGTCTGTTGATACTCTCACCTGGTTCTCTACTTCAGCTCTCTGCCTGCTCTTTCTCTCTCTCTCTCTCTCGCTCTCTCTCGCTCTCGCTCTCTCTCTCTTTCTCTCTCTCTCTTTCTCTCTCTATGAGGCTGCAGACATCGAGGAAACACTGGAGACCATCTGAGCGTTCATAATAATTATAAGTCATAATAAAACACACACCTAATGCTATTAACTGCGTCTTAATGAAAGAATGAATTATTTTCATCTGCAGTCAGCCTAAATAAGATTATATGAATATAGGATTAAAGTTACAAAAGTTATTTTGTCATTATTATTTATAAGCATTCAGAGCAATAATACAAAGAGAGGATGAGGGTGGATATGGATATGAATGAACCATAAACAAGAGGGTCATACATCATCAATTTATTGTCAGTCTAAGAATTTCTTTGAAATGTAATTGTATGTCCACAATATGTTATATGTTGACTTTTTAAACCTACATTTAAGTGTGCTGTTGCAATAGATCACACATTATTTTAATTTCACATAATTATAATAATTATCTGCATCATTAGCTCACCCACATCAACAGAGCTCTCATGACTACCGGTGTGTTGATTGGGGAAATATATAATATAATATAATACAATATAATATAATGTAATATAATATAATATAGTACAATATAGTAAAATATAAGATAATATAGTATAATATAATGTAATATAATATAATATAGTATAATATAATATAATATAATATAATATAATACAATATAATATAATATAATATAACAACATAAAGTCATATTTTAACATTTTAATAATTTAAGTAAATTCATGCAAAATCGACCCTTGGTAGATCGCATCTTTTGATTGGCTGCTCAAAGCTCCTACGTCATGGTCAAAGAGAGAAGTTTGTTTGGTAAACAAGTTAATTAGCTAGCATTCATCTTTGACATGTCACATCAGCTACTGTACATGTGAGTTTTTCGTGCTTTACCTCTGATAAAAACACACCTGAGGAAACTTACCTGAGGAAAACACACCTGAGGAAGAGGAGTGGTGAAACCAGAAGCAGCTACCTGGCTCTATTAAAGAACTGCACATTGAGGCTGTGATTGACAGGTGAGTACATTTTTTTAATTGACTATTAGCTGCCAATTAAGGACCTTGGTATTGTTGTTTGGACAGTTTGTGTATTGTGTGTCATTAATGTGTCTCATGTCCCATTATATGTTTACCTTTTGACCTTTGGTAATGATAATAATTCATGTGGGTGGTTAGTGCAATTTGACCAGGTGTGATGTTGAAATCTGTCCCCCTGTCAAACAGTGTTTTCCCTCCTGTTTTAGGTTATGGTTGGTTCAGGTAGTCAGGGAAACAGTATTGGACACAACACCTGTTGAGCAGTAATATTTTAATTCTCATGTAAGTGTAAATTTACCAAAAAATGCCAAACTTCTTTGTATTTATGAAAGAAATGGATCTCTATCTGTCAACAATTTCTTCCTCACAAAACAAAAAAGCAATGAAAGGAATGAATGTATGCAATATCTTTAAAGTTTTTATGTGAAATTATTGCCATACTCTCGAGTGGTCTTTTTTATTTATTATATTTTGTTTTTAATTTTATGTTGATTTTGTTTCATTTCTGTTTTCCTTTTATGTTTGTCACAGCTCTTTGTTTATGTTTTCGCTATGCTTCTTCTATATGTAAATGTTTTTCATGTTTTCTGCTGTTACTATGGATACTGTCATTTTGAAATAAAAAAGTCAAAAAGTCAACAAAAAATAACCCAGTTTTGCAGTAATAGCAGCCCAATGTGTACTCTCTTGTCAGTGGTGTCATTCGGTTGATGGTGATGGGTGTCTAGTGAAAGTGATTGGTATTGGTATTATGGTATGGTGAGGATATTATTGTTGTTAGACTTTTGTGTTCTATAACACATTTGAATATATTTTGTGTGGCTTCTGACTGTATAAAAACAAGTGGTTTTCCGTCTGTTATGTGTGTGTGTGTGTGTGTATGTGTGTGTGTGTGTGTGTGTGTGTGTGTGTGTGCGTGCGTGTGTGTGTGTGTGTGTGTGCAGTCAGGGGCTGATTATGAGACAAAAGGCCCCACCACCTCTCCTATATAGGAGCAAGTCACACAGATTATTGTTGTTAGTTGTTAGTTTTGCATCTCTTTGTGTTCATTTTGTGCCTCGTTGTAGCTGTTTTGCATCTGTTTGTAGTTGTTTTGGTCTATTTGTAGTCATTTCGTGTCTCTTTGTGGTTGTTTTGCCACTTTTCATAGATGTTGTGAGTCTCTTTGCAGCTGTTTTGCATTTATGAGGCATGAATAGTGCATGTGCATGCATACAGTATAACGCTGGTTTGATCAAATGGACCTCAGAAGAAAACAAACTCATTTTCACGTCATTTTATGGCAGTAAAAGAAGAAGTTCATTGATGCGGATTTTTCATTTGCCATCTACTGTACATGTATCCCTACAGATTAATCTACAAATGTAACCTGCAATATTTGGGAATGCATCTTTTTGAAAATGCAGTTTAGCATTAATTTTGTAGGAATCTACCCATTTAATGTGCATTTTGGGGCACATTTGTTGTGATTGTAACTATATATACACAGTGTTTTACTTTTCCTGCTCCATGTATGATATTGGTGATTGCCACAGAATAAATTGATGTTATTTATACCTTCCTATTGCATGTGAGGAATGAAATGTGTGATTGGTTGCATACTTGCAGTCACTTCCTATTTATTCTCATTGTTACAAATCATTCAGCTGATGAAGTTCTAGCACGGAAACGTCGCAAAGAAATGTACTTTTGCAAGTTAGACAGTCCCTGCCTTCGCCCAATGTCAGCTGGGATCGGCTCCAGCACCTCTGCGACCCTGAATAGGATAAGCTGTTACAGATAATGGATGGATGGATGGAAGTTAGACAGTCTGTGGGATTTTGTTTGCAACTTTTGAATGTCATAAAAGACACATTATACATTACGCACTTACCATTACATATTGTCGTCATATTCAGTAAGCTGTTTTTCAGGACAAAACATTTGGCACCAGCTGCTATTGCTAAATATGACCTTTAGACAAAAGACAGATGTTAGCGGGGTTTTTCTGTCCAGTGGGAAAGGGGCTTTAGTGACACACATGGGGATCTAACAAGTGACCTTCTGTGCTTTCTCCCCACAGTCAGGAGCTTTTCACCCATATTTCAGGTCTATACAGTGAGATTATATGTAAAGCCGCATGTATTTTTATTTGAAGGAGATCTCCAAACCCTGTTTTCTGTGGATGTCCTGTCAGCAGGATCATTACTGTGAGTTTATGTGGGTGACTGGTTGCTTTTCTTTCTTTCCTGTTTGTTGTGCATATGCTTACCCTCATATGACTCATGCAACCTTTTTAATGAAGTCATTATAAAGCATACAGGCAGTATAACAATGGTTTTTAATTGTAGACCTAATTGTTTTCTACAATAACTTTGTGCACATCATGTAAAACAGGAGTTCAGTCTCTCCTGAAATATTAATTCAACATCAAATGTCCATAAAAGCATGTTTGTTGTTCAGAGTTTCCCAGTAAGATTTTCCAGTGGTCAAACTGCTGTTTAGTACAATCTGAGGCGCAACATGGCGAGGGGTGACTGAGGGTGTTTGTCTTTCCCAGTAATTTGTGGCAAGATTCAGAAAATGAAAGCCCACAGGTGGCCAATGACTTGATACTGACCTCTCATTGTGTCTCTATGGAAAGATCTCATGCACTTCTCAGAAACACTTTGTCTCCCACAGAGAGCCGTTCACAAGGATAAACGCACACACACATAGACGCACTGTTTGTAGCAAAGCAATGACAGTATTCTTCGTGTTATCAGCGCACTTTGGTAGACCTTCTTCTTCTTCCCAGAAACTAAAGATATGATTCACGTCAATGATGTGATGCAACAGAGAAGTCTTTGTGAACAACAATGAGACACCGTTTAATTTTTTCAGGTCTATTTTTGTACAAGGTCCTTCTGGAAAACAAAGAAACCAGCAGACTTTCCAATCATTGCAACTTCTTTATTGTTGTGCTTTCTCAGAGGACACGGAGGTGTTCTGAAGAAGAACGATGACATTTGCAGACGCAATATCACTTCAATAGCTCCAAGTTGTTCCGATACGATGCCAGTATCGGAAACACGTCTGATTCTGCCCAAAATTCTTAATTTATTAATGCAGAATAAATCAACTTGTTTTCACCGCTCAAAAACAGTAGCAAGTAAAACGCCTATAATATAATAATAACAATCATGATAACTATATATATATTTTTTTATCATTTTGTAGAAAAAAATGTTTTTAAAAATTGTATTGTGGATGTTGTAAATCTATTCAGAATCTTAGAAGATAAGAATCTCATTTCTTATGAGTGCATTTTGTTTCCCCTAGTTTTTTGTTCTGTGCAGATGGACTGTAACTAGACTGGTCTGATAATCTCAAAGCTTACTCCAAAATGGTTACATATCCTCCCTTATTTGCACCTCAGTTCCAACAGACTCTATTTTCATCATGTTATAGCAACAACTCCATGCATCACTATCTTGAGTCCTTTGAGTCATGGATATTTCTGTGACGGCTGTATCGGAAAAGACCAAAATAAACCTGCTGTTTCTCACTAATTATTGGAGCCGTGCACTAAAAATAGATGTTTGATGTGAATTCCTGTGCAAAGTCCCAGAGAGAGAGAGGAGGGCTCAGTGACTTCCAGTTAGTCCGTCTGGACTTCCTTCTGCCAAGTAGACAACCAGCTTGTCCTGATGTCACTATGAGACCTTTTTCTGTCCACAATCCCTTAGAAACCTTCCAAAAGACATTTCATGACATTAGTACTAACGTTAAACACGCCAGTATGTCATTGCCAAGCAGAGTACTTAGCAATAAGAGACGCAATCTTTACTTTCAGACTAAAATTACCAATTAAAATGAATGTATTACATTGAATAATTACAGTTTCGTTATGAACTGCAGAGATGGATGGATGGATAGACATACTTTATTAATCCCAGTGGGATATTCCACTGTAACAACAGCTTAGCAAAAAAAGACAAAAAATAATGTGCAAAAAGAAAAGAAAAAATACAATATTTCTCAAATCAATAACTTCAAAATATACACAAATTTATAATATATAAAACTTAGCAATACACAAAAATTAGCAATATACAAAACTTGGCAATATACAAAAAAATAGCAATATACAAAAATTAGCAATATACAAAAAATTGGCAAAATACAAAAACTTACAATATATAATAAACCTGAAATATACAAAAAATTGTAACATACAAAAAATTAGTAATATACAAAAAATAGAAATATATAAAAATTAGCAATATATAAAAACAGAGCAATATACAGTACAAAAAAAGCAATATAAAAAAATTAACAATATAAAAAATAGCAATTTACAAAAAAATTTAGTATATAAACTTGCAATACATAACAAATGAACAATATACAAAAAGTAGCAATGTACAATAATAGTTTACAATAATTAGGAGAGGATTTTTTTTTTATCTGACTTCCTGCAGACTTAACTGTAATATTTCCTGTGCATAACCCTGCAGCGAGTGCCAGATGTCCTCCTTATACTCGCACTGATTTGGTTAGAAAACTAGATCGAGGGCAGCCAGTGTTCAGCGGTGAATGACTGACTGACACCTTTACTCAGAGTGTGGACTGTGTTGGATAAGAGGAAGATCTCACACAAAGTATCAGGGACAAATATTCTCTTTTTATTATACAAGCAACAACATCTCCCTCAACATAACCAGTAAACTCACCGAAAAGTTGCTCTGAGGTCCTTTTGAGGACAAAAATATCTGCATCAGAAATTTCCATAAATGGTTCTGTGACTGTCCCAAACTCTTTCTGGAGTCCATATTCAGTGTTTTTATTAAAATATTTGGAAAACCTGTTGAATCCAACCCCCTCATAGCTCTGTTTGGTATTTAACCTGAAGATAGATAAATAGATAGATTTTGTAATACAGCTATCTTTCATTTCAATGTTAGGTGGGTTCCTTTTACAAGCCCTCACGGTTTTTGTTCCAACCCACCTGTGCATTTATTTATGTTATTGTATATCTCTTCTCCTTTGTTTTATTTATTGTATGCGCAAATAAAGAATTAGAATTAAAAAAATAACTGTAAAACTGTACTAAACAGCCAATCAAAATGTATTGTGTAGACTACACTTATAGCAGGAATATTAACACTGTTAATCATTTAAACACTGGATCAGAGACACTTTGAGGTTCTTAAAGAAGACCAGGTTTGCTATTCATGGGTCTAATGACACATTTTTAAAAGTGTGGCAGACTTTGTAACCGTACTATCATATCATCGCTTGATTATTATTGTCTTTTTGCGTTTTTTTTCTGTGAATTTCATTTAATTTATTTCATTTATTTCCACTAGTGCCTAGTGATGCATGAGAGTTAAAGCCATGCACAAGGTTTGGTTATGGTGAAGGAAGAGTCAGATCTTTTTGGTCATCATCTGTATGACAGTAATGGGACATTTGTGTAATTCGCTTTGATTTAAAATACTTAATTAGATCAAATTTATAAAATGTATTTTCTTATTGTATAGTTAGCCTCATAACAGTTGGGTGGAGCGTCAAACAGCGTCATTTCTCTGGAAACCTGTCGTCTTATACCAATGAATTCTGAGTTTCCATCGAAACGAATCCACCGAGTTCAGACCTGAACAGATCTCAATAACATTATTACTGTAAACATGCCAGGCCTTCCTGAGAAATTCCTCTCTCTTTAGTTTTACTATATGTTACGACAGTGAGTCAGACTGGCAGGAAACGTGATGGATTGCTGTGCAGGATAGAAGGGGACAGCGTTTGGCACAAACGGCTCTTAACTTTTAATAGACCAGAAAAAGCAGCGTGGTCATGTGGGAAATATGGCTGTAGTGTACAGTAATGTTGGCAACAACCACATAAACAAATGTCAATGTGTTCAAGATGATTAGTAGATTCTCTTTCTTGCTTGTGTTTCTCATAGTATCACAAGTATTTTATGAATATATGTTGATTTCTTTGAATAGAAGCAAGAATTCCACTGTACTTCAAGTATGAATGAATGAATGAATGAATGAATGAATGAATGAATGGTCCTGCAGGTGAGCTTCTGTGTGTTCATATTGTGAGTAAATGTGAGTAGTAGTGATGCGCGGGTCGAAGACAATTTGGTATTCAAAGGGAAATCTCATTTTATGCTAAGGTTTCACTGATTTTTTCATATCGTACAAGCTGTATTTGCCATATTGAAGCTATTGAACGATCTGAGCTGTACATCTGGGAGAGCAATTGTAAGATTTATATCTCAGACACAAAAGGTTACTGCTCATGAAAATGACAAGCGAAGAAATATCAGCAATAGTTGTCTGTTGAGAGAGAGATGTGTCATTCTGATTGGCAACACGTGTTAGTTTGTACTGACACGTGTCGGCGTCCTGCGACTGATTGAGCACATGTTGGCAATAACAGAGAAAAAGATCAGGATGCTCAGAGTGGCGATGAGACCATATTCAGCTGTTTTAGGTGTGTTGTAGGGTCATTCTCTTATTGTCTAGTTAGTTTCAAAACAGCTGGGTAGAGCGTCACACAGCATTATTCTTCTTAACCTTATTTGTCTTATACCAGTTAAATATGAGTTTCCATCAAAACGAATCCACCGAGTTCAGAGCTGAACATACCTCAATAACATTATTACTGTAAACATACAAGGTCTTCCTGAGAACTTTCTCTCTCTTTAGTTTAACTGTATGTTATGACAGTGAGTCATACTGGCAGGAAATGTGATGGATTGCTGTGCAGGAGAAACCAAGAAGGGGAGAGCGTTTGGCACAAACAGCTCTTAACTTTTAATAGACCAAAAAAGCGTGGCCTTGTGGGAAATATGGCTGTAGTGTACAGTAACGTTGGCAACAACCGCATAAACAAACGACAATGTGTTCAAGATGATTAGTATGTTCCACTGTACTTCAGGTATGAATGAATGAATGACTGACTGAAAGAATGAATGCAGGTGAGCTTCTGTGTGTTCATATTGTAAATGTGAGTAGTAGTAGTGATGCACGGGTCGAAGACAATTTGGTATTCAAAAGGAAATCTCATTTTATGCTAAGGTTTTACAGATTTATTCATATCGTACAAGCTGTATTCGCCATATTGAAGCTATTGAACGATCTGAGTCGTACATCTGGGAGAGCAATTGTAAGATTTATATCTCAGACACAAAAGGTTACTGCTCATGAAAATGACAAGCGAAGAAATATGGACTTGGTAAATGGACTTGCATTTATATAGCGCTTTTCTAGTCTTCCGACCACTCAAAGCGCTTTACACTACATGTCAGTATTCACCCATTCCACATACATTCATACATTGATGGCAGAGGCTGCTAAGGTGCCAACTTTGCCCATCAGGATCTAATCTAAATACTCATTCACACACCGATGCACCGATGGCTATGCCTTCGGGAGCAATTTGGGGTTAAGTGTCTTGCTCAAGGACACATCGATATGTGACCCGGAGCAGCCAGGAATCGAACCACCGACCTTCCAATTGGTGGACAACTTGCTCTACCTCGCCGAGCCGACCGGCGTCTAAGTTACTGTATGCAACGTTAATACACTGACGTATACTGTTCATGTAGCAGAGTCAGCGTGCGGAAACATGCGTCAGTTCACCATGTGGGAAAAAGGGTATTGTGTTTTTCCTGATCCTGAGATATTGTCCTACTTCTCAAGCTCTTGCCTTTTAGATTCAGAGACATAAAAACAAAACATGGGAATGAACTGACCTTTTATTGCCTAATACTTTTTATTAATTTAATTTTATTCATTTTACACAGCAAGAGTGGTTTTCCTTCAAGCATCTCTAACCACAGTAACTTCCTAAGAACATTTCCCATAACTTTTCCTACACCACCAAATCAGCTTTGACTCTTACTCAAAGATGCCCTGTGACCTAATGGTGAAAAGCGGCCACTACAGCCCTCCTACAAGTCTCCCCATGTCCTCTACTGTTTTTTACAGCTTTGTCCGAGGAAAACAATATTTATCTTTGTGCCCCCTCTTGGGGATCGACTGTTGGGCAACACAGAGAGGCATATCTCAGGAAAGAAGCCCTGTACGTCCCCACACAGTCCTGTGTTGGTTCAGGGGCCCCGGGCAGACAGGCATTCATGAATCATTGGAGATCAGCTGGAAAATGTTTGTCCCACTAGTACAATTAGTAAGTTCATGTTAACTGAGATGTTCACCACACATGTAGTGAGTGGTGTTCACTGTAAGCTCTGAATTTTCAGTGCCATTTGTAGGCACGTGTACTGACTTGAGTGTTTGGATTTTACTCTACTTCTACTCCATTACATTACCAAGTCACATATTGTACTTTTTACTGCACTACATTTATCTGACAGCTGTAGTTACTGCTTACTTTACAGATTAAGATTTTACATACAAAATCACATGAAGAATCGTACCAGATCTGGGTAGAATCGGACCAGATCTGGGTAAAATATGACCAGATCTGGGTAGAATCGGACCAGATCTGGGTAAAATAAGACCAGATCTTGGTAGAATCGGACCAGATCTGGGTATAATAAGACCCGATCTGGGTAGAATCGGACCAGATCTGGGTAGAATCGGACCAGATCTGGGTAGAATAAGACCCGATCTGGGTAGAATCGGACCAGATCTGGGTAGAATAAGACCAGATCTGGGTAGAATCGGACCAGATCTGGGTAAAATATGACCAGATCTGGGTAGAATAAGACCCGATCTGGGTAGAATCGGACCAGATCTGGGTAGAATAAGACCCGATCTGGGTAGAATCGGACCAGATCTGGGTAGAATAAGACCAGATCTGGGTAGAATAAGACCCGATCTGGGTAGAATCGGACCAGATCTGGGTAGAATAAGACCAGATCTAGGTAGAATCGGACCAGATCTGGTGAAATATGACCAAATCTGGGTAGAATTGGATCAGATCTGGGTACATAAGACCAGATCTGGTAGAATCAGACCAGATCTGGGTACATAGGACCAGATCTAGATAGAATCAGACCAGATCTGGGTAAAACAGGTTGACCCACATTTTTTAGTAAAATGCCTGGACTATTTAAGTACATGTTGCTGATAATACTTATATTCTTTTACTTAAGTAAAAGTATTTTTACAACTATTACTGAAGTAAAGAATCTGAGTACTTCTTCCACCACTGTGGAGCATCTCACTGTAAGAAACTGGGACACACTGAAGTAAACTACGGTGTTGAGCTGCCATCTAGTGGTGACACCTCATTACTGTTGATAAGAACTATATTACTAGACACTTTTCTGTGTCCTGAGGTTCAACAGTCAGATGTAAACACTTCTCATGTTTGATTATTAATAATTAAACACGAACAAAAGAAATGATTCATCCATCAAAACGTCTCATTGCAGTCCTATCCCATTTTCTAGCCTCTTTCATTTTCTATTGTTTGCAGAATAGTTTTGATTTCTGTCTGCTTTGACAGTTTCACGTCTACATATCTGTTCATGAGAGACAGACGTGGACAATAGACGTATGTTCAGTCAGTTTATAGTGAAGCTGTAAAGACTCGGCGCCCTCAGAGGTCAAACCACAGCCACAAGAAAGTTTCCATTTATTTAATAGTTGTACATGTTCTCTGTGAGGCCGCTGTTATTCCAGCTCTCCAGTCTTTCTTTAGTTTTTCTTTCACTCGCTCTCCCTCTAATGTTTCTTTTTCCTCCGTCCCCGTTCAGGGTGGGGGTGTTCAGAGCCGAGGCCAGTCGCACGCGAGATTGGCGCCAGGTTTGATCGCCTGTTTCCGTGAGAGTTTCAAATCTGAGCTAAGTGTAACAAGCCCCAGCGGAGTGGTAACCTTCGAAACTCGCACCTGCATCCACGGCGCTCTGCCCTGCCAGTGCTGCTCTGTAATGGATGGCTGTTATTCACATTAATCACATCATCCAGATGTGTTTTTTTTAACAGGGACGACTCTGGCGTCCAGGCAGCAGGGAGCAGGCTAAGGTCACCACAGTGCACCTCCTCACAGAGCTAAGCATGTAATTAAAGCACAGATTGATATTTCTATTTAGCAGCTGTGAGATTTTTCCATCTGAAATGTAAATAGATTCGTCTTTGCCAAGCAGAGCGAAGCCTTCAAATAATCCCTTTTTGACATCTAGTTGATCTCCCCCCCCCCTCCTCGACAAGAAAGAGAAAAGGTCACGACAGCCTCTGAGGCTTTAATGATGTGTTAAAAACAATTCTGTGGAAAATCATGAACCAAAATCACCTTTCTCTGGGCTCTGCTTTTGTGTCGCTGCTCTTTCAAGATCATGAAAGGCACGATCACCCAGCCAGGTCTGGACCACTCGTTAGATGAATATTACTGTATGAACAGAGCTGCATGTTTCCCGTACTCCAACTGATCATTTAAAGGAATATTTCACCCACAAAATCACCATCTGTATATTAGTTACTCAGCCTATGGTACTTTGAATTTTTGAAGAAAAGTTTTTCGATTCTTCATTCACCGTGGAAGCATCTTCAAGAATTCAGGGTAACACGTAGGGCTGGGTATCAGTACTCGATACCTTTAAGGTATCGACCGAAATAACCCAGTACGGGATAGTATCTCCAGTAAAACGATACTTTCAATCGACCCATTTTGTATCCTGATCTAAAAAAAAAATATTTGTATGGTTTTGCTCACAGCCAATCACCGCAAGTGCTCTTCGCTTTAATGCAACGTGTGATTGGTCCACTATTGCAGCAGCTACAACACATACAGCCGGGATTTTCTGCCCGCACACGGCTCTGAACATGGAGATGTTTGAGCTGGCGGCTAGCAGCTAACTGTGCGAACAGCACTAACAACAGCAACACAGCTAACAGTTTTAACCTGGGGGGGACCTGAGGGTGGGCGTTATACTTCTTCCTAACTGGGCGCGATGCGAATGAGCGAACATCAGATTGTTTAAATTTTTCCCAATGAAGACCTAACCTAACCTGCTCCATGCATCAGTGAACAGGCAAAGCGACGTGTTGTTTGTTTGAAAAAATGCTCGGCTTGGCTCTATGAATGCAAATTTTCGCGTACGTCCAACCTGTTTTTATTGATAAAAAACAAAGTTGACAGTAACTGACATAAATCAATATCACTCTCTCTATGTAATATAGAGTGAGCATATCTGGAAACATTTTTGCACTCCATTCGCCATAGTTCGCTCTGTCGCTGAATGTTAGGAGGACGTGTCACACTTCCGTGACAACACTGTCCCGCCACCGTGGCGTTATCAACCGCTGTATGAGCACTGTGTAGTGTGGCGATTAGCTAGCAAGTGGGACACACACACAGCTTTTATTCATTAGATGGGTATCGAATGAAGTACTATATTGGTATCGGTATCACTTTAAGGGTGCTGGTATTGGTACTGGCATTGTCATTTTTTAAACGATACCCAGCCCTACACAGGCTCAGTAACTGATATACAAATGGTCATCTTGTGGGTGAAGTATTCCTTTAATCTACCCCCCTTTGTCTGGTGATGTCACAAGTTCATTAACACGCGTCAACCCTTGTAGGAATCCGACTATTCTGAAGAGAGCACATCAAATCATTTGTCTTACAAATATTCCTAATCGACCGTAGCTTGTGATAGCCCAGATGTGCAGCGGATGACGGAGCAGGAAGGGGAAACGGTCCGGACGAATGTCTGCTCTGGGAAAAAGAGAGTCCAAACTCTCAGTCGTTTGTCTTTATTTGATATGAGAAGGGAAGGAAGTATTTATCTGTGGTATCTCTGGCAGAGGATTTGGTCACTTGATGTCTGATCTCACTGGAACTGAGAGGATCAGCGGACACGCCTGTTTGCCCCTTAGCAGCCATTGGGCCGACGCCTGCAGCCAGCACTCGCTTATGACCTCATGTACTCGTCGGTGCCAAGGAAATCGCCCTTGGGTGTTCCAGCACGGCTGAGACTGGGAGGGTGGGGACGGGTTGTCCGTGTGGTGCTCTTAACAATCAGTCACACACAACGTTGCGCTGATGTACGTAGCCACAGTGTTTCTCTTGTTTGGTCCCATAAATCATGAGGTCCTCCTGTGCAGATGCTGCATCCTGCTCCATTCCAGATGTGTTTAACAGCCTCTCTGGGCCTCAGACAGCACTGCCTCTTGGCCCGCGGTGGATCATTGACTCCTCTGTTGAAGGGTGACTCCATCAGAGGAAAGATCCACAATCGCAGCCTAGGGTGACTGCTAACAAGGATTCATGTTTAGGGCTGTTTTGCAAATAATGAGTTCTTTTGTCATTGAGTGCATTCTCATCCCTGTCTTTGAGTCCTCTTCATTCCCTCTACTCTCTATTTTAATATTGCCTTCGATTGATGCACTGCAGCCCGGCCACCCATAACCGTGTCATCGTGTGCTGTGATATACAGACCCATTAATATTCCCCCTCTGGTCTGGCTGCGGGGATCAGTCGAGGGCGGGTGCTCATCACGCTCAAGCTCCAGAAACTTGTCAGCGTTGAGCACATTAAAAACGTCCAGAGGAAACATCACACGGTCCAGCGGCGTTGAGCCAGGCTGCTGCCACAAACCAAACTGGAAACTTTAGGTGGATTTGCAGCTTTTGAATCTGTTTTAGGGTGAGCTCCAGCCATAGATTAAGATTTCACTTCAGTAGCTGCTGAAACCTGGTCACTTTCTGGTCACAGAGAAAATTATGGTTCCATCATTTTGCTACCAAAAAGCAGCAAAATCTGGATGTAGAAGCTTAAAGCGATAGTTTGTGTGTTTCTCAGTGGGGTTGTATGAGGTACTTCATAGTCAGTGTGTTACCAATGGTAGGGATGCACCGATACCACTTTTTTCAGACCGAGTACAAGTACTTACATTTGGGTACTCGCCGATACCGAGTACCGATACGAGTACTTCTCTGTGCCAAAAGACCCTCGTTAACAGCCAGCTGGAGGGTGTGAGCGACACGCGGCAGGCTGGGGAGTCCCACATATGAGGCAGTGCGCCGCGACTGGTTCTAGGTCGGCTGGGAAAGGCTCGGACGGAGGTGCTTCCCGGGGCCGTGGCCAAAGTGTCACCGGGGCGGACTGTCCTTAGTGCGCCCCAACGGCGTCGTGCCCCCAGGGCGGGGCTCGGCCCACGTAAAAGGCGCTAGGGGTCTGCGGCGATGTCTGCAACCCACCCGACCTGTCTTGAAACACGGACCAAGGAGTCTAATGCACGCGCGAGTCAGAGGGTGCAAGCAAAACCCCGTGGCGCAATGAAAGTGAGGGCCAACGCGCACCGCCTGAGTTGGGATCCCGGCCCTGCGGGGTCGGGCACACCCCCAGCCCATCTCGCCGCACCGTCGGAGAGGTGGAGCGTGAGCACGTGCGATAGGACCCGAAAGATGGTGACGAGAGGTTAACGTCGTGCTGCCGTAAAGTGGTATCGGTGCCGTTGTATTGGAGCCTTTTTGTACCCAATACTGGTATCGGTATCGGTGTATCCCTAACCTACAGTAGATGGAGTTTGGAGAAACAGACAGGAGTACCAGCGCGGGAGCAAAGCAATGTACTGCTATGGACGGGAGCAGCAGCAAAACGCATCCCTTTTAATGCTTTCTCGCTGTCAAATGAAAATACTTTGTGGTGAGTTATTGCATTACGGCCTGTAGAAGAGACAGAGTTCAACCATTTTCGATCTTCTCTCTCATCTCCATCCATCGAGCCACTCTGTCTGTGACCACAGTTGACCACCTGAGTAAATAACCCCCCACCACCACCACCACCAGGCTGACAGAAGGACAACTGCTCTTAGTCTACAGCCTCCCTCCCAGCTCTATCATGGTAGCAGGACCTGGCCTGAGTCCCAGGAGCCAGGACCTCTCTGAACCGCTGCAGATCAGACAAGAAGCTCATTGTGTGGGAATGTGATGAGGAGGCATGGCGGAAGTTTCTATGACATGGGTTTCTCTGCATATTCTACCCGTTTCTTTTCCGACTATATCCTCCAAAGTCTCCCAGCATTGTTAATTCAACAACAAAGGATTTGTTGTAATTTTGTACTTGAATTTTGGACATCTGCCTCTGGAGAAATGGCACATAAGTCAGTTTGGGGTTAATGTTTACACTGCAGTGACACTGAAATCACAACACATAGTTTTGTAAAGGCACAAGATGATAAGATATGCAGTTCTTAGGATACTTTGTCCTTGACACTGAATAAAACGTCTGATGTGGGATGTTAATCATGGCAGCTACAAACCCACCATGTAATCTTTTAATCTGTATCAGCACAGACAAATATTGTTCATCTGCGAGTAGATGAATGCAATTTCCATCTAATCTACTAAACAAATGAGCTTCTTTTCTACTCAATAATCATGGATAGCTTCTAAGGGCCTTTTCACAAACCATAGTCTGTTTGGCTACTCCGAATCAGAGTGAAATTGATCATTTTGGTTCATTTTCTATTTAGTCTGGTTAGGTTTCACAGTGCAAATTAAAAACATTAATAATAATTTGCTGAGGGGCGTGTAGGAAGGAGCAAATGTATCTTTTTCATCTCAGAGCTGCCACTTCTATGCAGGGAATCACAGACTTTGATATATTGCTGTTGAAGTTTTTTTTATTTTGACTCGTCACTGATCTGCTGTGCGCACGAATCCCTTCTCCTCCAGTTTATCTCAAATGACATAAACGTCACTACTTATGTATGTTCTCTTCGGCCCAGATGTCAAACAAGCATCAGTCAGTCCCCCCCCACTCATGTTAGTTAACCTGTCGTTTACTTGTGTCCATCTCAACAAACGCCCGCACAGGCAGCCTGCATTTTGGTTCGCTTGGAAACAGTCCGAGACCACCTCTCGCAAGCGGTCTTGGACCGGTTGTTTTGGTCCACACCAGAGTACAATTACTGCGTTCACATCCGCCCGAACAAACCGCATCAGAGTTTGAACCTCACCATTAAAACAGACTAAATGTTGGCTTGTGAAAGCGCCCTAGTAGTTTAGTCTATTAGCAACATTTTCTCTCCATCTCTGAATCGCTTCGCCGATATTGTAGCTCGCTAGAGCCTCGAATCACAGTATGTCATCTCAAATGTATACTCCTTCGATTCTGGCACCTGACAACACGGCAAAATGACATTGTCGATATGTAACTATAGTCTGCTACTCCTGAGGAGATTTGTGTTTACCTCCAGTATTTCTTTTGTTTTGCCTCCAGCCAACACCGTGACGTAATCATGACGTCGGCTGTAAAAGGGTCTATACCTCATGGACAGACTACAGGGGAAGTGGTCAGTAAGTGAACCCGTTCAGACTGTTGTTGAGGACTCAGAGGCCAGGGAGGCCTGCTAGAGCTCAGTTTCTGCTCGGCAGACCAAATGTGTGATTTTTAGGTATTAGATATGGTTTGGAGAGCTGGCAGTGTAATTGGATTGCCTGGTGAGGCAGGCGGGTTCAGGACTGGGCGAGGCCTGGAGTCCTAATTAGTTGGCTGAGAAATCTAAAACGACTTATGAAGGCATCACGACTGGGATGTTGCTGCTGGGATTCCCTCAAGGATTTCATTAAGATGTAAAAACATACTGGTGCACTCCCACACATGGATGATGCACAATGACTAAGACGACTATTCACATATTTTTTAAAAAAAAGTCAAGATAAACTTAAAGGTCCCATATCGTGCTCATTTTCAGGTTCATACTTGTATTTTGTGTTTCTACTAGAACAGGGGTCAGCAACCTGCAGCTCCGGAGCCACATGCAGCTCTTTAGCTCCTCTCCAGCTCCTGTAGATTTTTAAAAAAAATGAGTGGAAATTAATAACTGTTTTTTTTGTTTACATTTTTATTTTTATTTATCATTGTTGTAGGTCTAATGTACGACGGTACGACGGCGTATTAGGGCCACATTGAGGAAAAATAATAAATCTGAGATTTTGAGAATAAAGTCATATTACGAGAATAAAGTCATAGGTTTAGGAGAAAAAAGTCGTAGTATTATGAGAATAAAGTCCTAATATTATAAGGTAGTAATTTTGTGTTGTTTAATTTTTTTTCTCGTAAAGTTATGACTTTATTCTCATTATATTACGACTTTTTTCTCATAAAGTTATACATTTATTCTCTTAATATTAAAACTTTTTTCCTCATAAAGTTATAAATTTATTCTCATAATAAATAAGCCTAAAATGGCTCTCTTGATAGTAAAGGTTGATGACCCCTGTACTAGAACATGTTTACATATTGTAATGTTCAAAAACTCTTTATTTTCCTCATTCTGTCTGCCTGAATATACCTGAGTTCACCCTCTGTCTGAAACACTCAGTTTTAGCACATTTCAACAGAATTGCGTTGCTAGGCAACAGTTTGGGTCCATGTTTACTTCCTGTCAGCTGATGTTATTTACATACACTGCAACAGGAAATAAACTGGGACACATTTAGAATGTTTATGTTTAAAACCGTGTGATGATCTATCTATCTATCTATCTATATATGTGTATATATAT
>CAKAOI010000681.1:0-11253 GCA_916701655.1 Sebastiscus albofasciatus
TAGCTTAGAATGAGCCCTTCATATCTACATAGGGAGTGGGTCCTCTTCACAAAGTCCGCCATATTGCTCCACCATGTTTCTACAGTAGTCCAGAATGGACAAACCAAACACTGGCTCTAGAGAGAGCCCCGTAGTTCTCCGACACACTTGTGAAACTGCGGTAACGTGAGCAGCAGAGTGCAAAACCGTGGTACCGCCAGCCGCCGTCTGACTTCCGTTGCTCCTAAAGTAGTGTTATTATGGTAAGGATGGAGAGGAGGGGTACTCAGTTGGTTGCAATCTGCAACCACACCACTAGGTGCTGCCAAATCCTACACACTGTGCCTTTAAGGTTGATTTTGGACATTATTCGGAGGGTTTGAAATTAATTCACAGACCCAGGGGGAAGCATCGAATTTTCCAGTTGAAGTAAAAACATGAAAATCACTAAAGCAGGATCTTGTATGGATTTCACACAGCAGCAGCAGCATGTACCAGGAGGATCAGTGGACAGTGGATCACATCATGTACATGTAGTGAACCTGTCTGAGTCCTGCACAGAATAAAGCAGAATAACTTATAAACAAATGATCTCTACCATCATTTCAGAAGCAGTGGTTTGAAAATGAAACTAAACCTGTGTATCAGCTTATATCGATGTGAGCAAAGCAAAATGTTGCTTCTGCAGGTGTGTGTGTGTGTGTGTGTGTGTGTGTGTGTGTGTGTGTATAGGTACGCATGCGCCTTTGTCAGGGTATCTCAGTGCCCTTGGCTGCGAGGCTGAGCAGTGAAACTAATTACAAGCTCAAAGAATCCCAAATTGAATCCTAAATTAGAAAGCGAACACCTCCCATCGGTGGCCGGTGTAGGAGAGGACTCCCAGTCAATAATTTAGCTGGAGGAGAAGAAATTGGGACTGAGAGAGAAGTGAGTCTCACTATCTATGAGAAAAGATAGGAATGATGAGAGCAGAAGAGGAACTTTCAAATAGTCTCCTTAGTTTAAAATTAAAGTATCAGATTCATAGATCAGAGTTCTCGTTTTAAACATGACTTTTTTTTAAAGAAACAGTTCATAGAGATGTGAAAATTAATTAATTCTTTTATCAACCCCACGTCAGCTGATATTTTGTTTGAATGACGAAGTGATGCACTCAGAGTGAGGACCTGCAGCTTAATCTCTAAGGAAACCATGTGTTCATAATCAGCTTCATATCTAAGGACAGCACAACATGTTTATCTTGTTCTCTTATAAAAGCACCATCATAAATGTTTTATAATCAAATATTGGGACACGGTGTACCAGTGCAACCCGAACATCGTCAGTGAGGACATTACGGTAAATTCTAGTGCACACTTTGGTTATGTTGCATGAGCTGTTTGAAGGAACTTGATGGATATCTTAAAGGGACTGTTTGTAACTTTCAGAAATGCTTGTTAACAGCGACACCTGTGGCCGTTAAGTCAACAAAAGTCAGCGTCGGGCTCGCGCTCTACATAGACATGAACGAGCATCGCTCGAAACAGTGAGGCGACACACGTCAGCTAAAACCACAATATCACTCTATATTTCACTCAAACGTCCACTGTGCATTCACTAGATATTCTCAGAGATAAACAAACGCATGTACGCGCATGCACGTGAGGTGGAGCGAGAACAAGTGCGTTGTGTGAGTGGAGGCAGGCAGAGTAGCAGAGTACAGCAGAGACTACGGTCCTGGAGACCAAAGCTACGGTCTCAACCGCGTCCTCCGACAGCCGCCAACACTATTTTGCAAGACAGGCTTCACTAGATATAACTTTGTGTTTTTTGTGCTTGTGCTTGAGTTTGTGTTGGAGTCTGATAGTACGTGTCCACAGAGAGTCTGAACAGCATAGCCACACACGTGCATGCATGGGAAACCGACCCGGTAGATTTATACATGTAAAAAGTTACAAACAGTCCCTTTAAATATTTTGAACTGTAAAAAGGTTGTTGATTTCAACTGTTTAAGACATGAAATTAGAAAAGGCCATGTTTTCTGACGAGACTTTGTGTGCTTTTATTATTCAAATTTTACATATAACCACTTTAAAAAGCTTTTGAGCTTTAGAAAGACATTTTTAAGATAAATGTTCTGCAAACATTACAGTGGATAATTAATAACAATGCAAAATTAATAGAAAATAAATAGTTTCAAATTCAACAACATTTTATTGTTATTCTGTGAACCACATATGTTAGACTTTAAAACCGCATCCACTAAGATTGTTTATATGAACACCGAATCAAATGATTCTGTGTAGTGACACAGGTGGGTTGCTTGTAGTGACAATTATCACTTTTTCTTAAGCTATAGCTTTTTAGCCTCTTTAAGCTAGTAGTTTTCATTATTTTACAGCACATTTAATTTATGCACACGTCTTAGCCGCTCTCGTTCACATCCACAGGAAGCTGTTAATAAACCCACTGTACGCTACCTGCCCAGCACCAAGCGACAAGCTGGTGAACATAGTGGAGCATCAGTCAGGTAAAGAGCCAGATGCTATATGTAAGTTGGTGAAGACCAAAACAGAGCTTGAAAGGATTGTGAATATTAGATCAGTTGGACATCAGAGACATGATTAAAAATGAATGTACCGTTGCTTTGTGTTTCCTGGATGTGTAAATAGTAATTTCTTTGCTAAGTCATCACCCATAACACCTTTAGAAGCCAGTGATATGTGGTGGTTGTGTATTTGCCAGCTTGTTTTGACCAAATGAAGCTAGAGTTGGTAATCTTCTTCAAAAATATTTTGTGTCATACTTGAAATACAACATCCCGACAACAATCAATAAATCAAATGCCCTGACAAAAAAAAAAAAAATCTGGTATCTGTGGCTGTGTAGGACGGTAATAAACCCATCCAACCATTTCATTTGGCCCGAATGTAATGATTAAACTGGCTACCTGTCTGTCTACCTGCTCGCTCTCTGCCCGTGCACGCATTGCATGTCACCAGAGTCTTCCCAAACAAGCTATTGTTTGTGTTATAATATGTTTACTTTCATAATGATAATTGTGAGGGAGTGGCTTCGGAGGGAGGCCTGAAGGGATGGACCGTCAGTGTTGCCAACTTGGCGACTTTCTCTCTAGATTTAGGGACTTTTGGAGCTAGTGCTGCTAGCTACTTTCATTGGAAAATAGTTGGCAACACTGGGCTGGGTTTTTTGGTTGGATAATCTTCTAAATCTAGCATACTTCTAGCAATCTTTCTGGTTTCTTAAGATTACCAACCCTAGCTTTAATGTAGTTATAAATACTGTAAACAAATATTTACATCCTGAAATATTGCACGCAGCAACAGAGGAGAGTTGAGGTGAGTTAGGCTCTGGGAAGGGATAAAACTAAAGATACACACACTGCTTACTGAGTGCTGTAAGTTCAAGACTGACAAGTGCATAAAGTCCCTCCCATTCTCTGAGTCGACTAACACACATCACCGCTAAATCCCATCCCAGAACAGATTCCCCAGGATTACGCTGCTCCTGCCACGAATCCTTCTTACATAACGCACACATTCTGTCTGCAGACACACACAGACATTGTGCATATGAATACTTGCACAAAAATATGGTTAAATGGATTAAAACACTACAGAAATTGACATTTTCTAAACACATATATCTTCCCTCCAGGCCTTTTGGGGGGAAAGAAAAAAAATCCTTTGTAAATCCTGGTTTGCGGTCTCTTTGTGTGACTATTGTTTGACATCAAATACAGCTGAAATAAAAGCACAAAATAAGTGCTGTGAAGATAAATCTCCTGTGGCTGTAACCCATGACCATGCACAGGATACAGATGGCGTGTGGGGAAGAAGACAGCAAGTGTTGCAGAGCAGTGTGTGTGTGTGTGTGTGTGTGTGTGTGTGTGAGATTTGCCTGAAGTGGCCGTGTGCGTCGTCGTCCTTGGAGTGGTCCAGGTCCTGTGTTGAGATCAGGCCTGTTTCTTCGCTCTGCTCCTGCTGCTCAGTCATGCTCCTGGCCCTAAATACACAAACACACAGCTCTATGTTAACAGCAGGCACCTCTCCGCTGGACCGTCGTGTACACTTGTAAAAAATGATGTTTGTTTTTGTCTCCGGGTTTGGCTTCAAAGAGAGCTTTCACCCAAAAAAAGTTTATGGGGCAAACAAGTGGACTCTGTCTTCAAAACCAACACAGCTGTGACGCAACATAAAGTCTGAAAGTCTGATTCTGCTGGTTTTCACTACTTTAATAATCTCTACTCAGCAAAATAAAGCTGTATTCTTGTGCTTGTGTAAACGGGGTCAGTGTCTGCTCTCACCCAGATGTCTACAAAGAAATAAAGCACCTCGGAGGTTATGCAGATGGCTGACCTGATGTGCTGCTGCGAGCTGACTCAAACGTTTTTTTAAAAATACACTTTACACTTTGAAACTTTTCAGCACCAAATGTCTCTTAAAAATTAACTATTATGTATACCAAAAGAAGAAGAAGAAGAAACCAAGATATGACGATGAATCGTGTTAAGGGGAGATGTCTTAAAACAACGACTAACATTTCTTCCTGTTGATTGACAGGAAGTAGAACAAAGCATGATACACACACTAATATAACATGAAAACACTAAGGAACAATCAAACTGAAACTCTTTATCCATTTCTTTAAACTGCCTATACGACCACAATCTTCCAGGTACCCCCTGAAAACTGCAGAAGTAGGCATCCCCCCTGTGATGCACATAGCCCTGTTTGGGAAACTGGATGTTAACTAAGATTTAAATGCTTTGTATTGTTGTCATAAAATACTGGAAACCTTTAAAAAATCTATTATGTTTCCTCGTCTCATCTGCACATGAACACCCTGCCTGCCCTGCGCCACATTCTCCTCTGGGAGAGGGGAAGTCGTTAACACCTGCCCCGGTGTAATTACAGGTGTTGATGCAAAGAGGCTCCTGTGTGCAGTTTCCAGCGTATTATCTCTAATTGGCCAGAAGCTTCACGTCAGCCACTGACCTGTGCAAACAACAAGGGCTTCCTAGGGGTTTTACATATGACTGGTCATCTGTGATCACAGAGGGTTGAGTGGGAGGTGAGGGTCTGTTGTGATAGATAAGGAAAAGGGTTTGTGGGGTCTTTTCACCTTAAGCCTGAGGTTACGGGATTCAGGAGGGATATCTGATCCCAGATGTGGTCCTAAGGGCAAAATGCAGCCTTGTAGTGCTGTTTCAGTTCACTTATAGAAACAATGTTCAAACGAGCTGCTTGTAGTTGTGCTCAGCTGTTCTATGCAAGGAAATGGTTGGAGTATTTTAATCAGATTCCCCAGATCAGTAGCTGAGAGCATGGAGAATATTTAAGAATATTTGAACAAAATCACTGAGATGCATTCTTACATATTTAAACTAAAGAAATGTGTGAATTCTGTTGCAAATTAAAATATAATTAACAACAGAAAATCTTGGCTAATTATAAGTGTATTGGATTTACTTTGTAAAATGTTCTTCTGGAGTAATAACTCAATAATTTCCCTAAATTTAATGAAATTATATTCCAGAAGTGTTTTGTACAACTTAACTGTGTTCTGCCACAACACGTTTTTACTCAAGTCCTCGTTACATGTGGGAAGTTACACTTTTTAATGACCATACCAGTAGCATTGCATGTTTTAGAACATATATATACTGTATATGTATAGAACTGCAAATCACATATTTGTAAATAACTATTTTGAGATTAATTCCTTGCTTTCCAGGCAACTATTGATTCATTTTTATGAAAACCAGTGTGCAGGTGTGTGAAACATGGACAGTTAGTCATCTCATTTTTAGCTAGAAATAAATGACCTTATGACCAAATTACTTTATGACCCTTTAACTGACAGCTAAGTGTTTTGTAAAACCACAAAGTGTCCACTGCGTCTGAGGGCACAGGAAACAGACTTTGGATCTTTGGTAACCTCATTCACCCTGGTCACACAGTTATTGACAGAAACAGCCCATGAAGAGGTTTCAGTCTATGGTCTATTTATTTATTAGTCTGTGCAGCTTTCCGGGAAGTGGAATTAAACAAATAATCAAAAAGAAACAATAAATGTTGCCTCAGCTACACCACAACTTATGATTTCCTATCTGTCAGTATATTACTGTCTGCACCTGTCTGGCCCAATGGGGGAGTGTAACACTGTCATTTAAATTTCATTGTTAATGTTACCACGGGAGGGCAAGGCGGAGACAGAACAACCAGACTGACCAGTTTCTAAAGTAAATAAGTATTGTGTATTATGCTTAATGCCATGCTGCTGCACAAAATACATCAAGAAGCATCCTGATGAACTCCCTCACAGTATTAATGGACAAATAACCTCATTTACAGGGGTCATGTCTAGAAGGTAACCCACATCTTGTGAAAATCTCGCTAGATGGTTAAGGTTAGGCATTGACCTTGAATAGTTAAGGTAAATCATTGACCTTGAGTCTTGTGAGAGTTTTTGCAAGTCTTTGTAATTTGTGGGTTACCCTCGAGACACGACCATTTGCAGGTTGATCCTATTTGATACAGAAGCATTCGCTTAGTGAATTGTTCAGCACAAAACACTGCTTCCTCTTTGTCGATGTGATCTGAAAGTTACAAATGTAACCACAGTTCTCTGAGTGCACAGACCAGATCCAACACTATCGTCAGAAAACAACATCAGTATTGGATGATCCTGTAAAACTCTGGATTGTATTCAGTGCTGGTGTTTTTAAAAGTCATGATGTCTTGCTTTCTACAACATTTAACCCACAGGGTCCCAATACAAAAGGAAGTGGCTGGACAGATAATAAAACAGAGACTAGCAGGCAATTACAATTATTTAGAAAACATATTTTGAACTTTTTTTTTCATACAGCTTTAGCCCTATGATGTGATCTACATTAGATTGCAATACATTATCTTGTATTGCAACATTTTGTTTGTTTAATAAGGAAATTAGACATCAGTGAGCGCTATCTGGGGTGCCTGTAATCTGAAGAAGTGTGTTTCATCCTGTGGAAGAAGATGTGCAGTCTGGACTGAGATGAGCAACCACAGGGTCCATGGTGTGACAGGGTATAAATGAGCTGTTGGCCCTCAGTATCTGTTCATTGTGTACCTTATTCCTGGAATAGTACATGGAAACAGATTTGCTGTGTGAAAATTTCATCAATCACAAATAAAATAGATTTCGGCACAGGGTCTCAACATTAGGTGATAAAGGGGCCCACCTTAAGGCCCTTATCATGTCAGTTGATATTGTGCTTTAGTGGTACATATTCTTAGGCACAATTACAATTAATCCAATTACCAAAAAAAAACAATTGCCACAGTGAACCTGTGTTTTTTGAGGACCCCGGGGCATTTACCCGTTTTGCCCATTAATAAAGCCTTTCAGGGAAGCCAATGGTTATGCTGGTTTGACCTTAGCTCGGCGGTTTAAAGGAGCAGTTCCCGTCACTACCCTGTAGACTGACACCAGAGAGCTGAAACAGGGAACCAGTGTAGCCAGAGAAGTGGAGTGATGTGGAAAAACTTCGAGCCGTATGCTATCTAAATAAACAGGAATGTTAATCTGTTTTTCAGCAGCGGGACTCATCTAAACAGTCCTAACACGCTGCGGACACAGGATTTACATTTGCCTTATAGAAACACTGCATTTCCCCCAAGACAATACACACATGTATATAAGACACACCATGTTAGCACTGTCATTGTTTTCCAAAACAATCAAGTACACAATTACTTTACATTAGAACAGAGAGGTTGGTATGTTAAACTACAAATGAACTGCCTTCATGGCCTTTCAAACCTTTGAATGTTAATTGAGAACTCTCTGCCTGTCCTCCTCCATGTCCTTTTTCTGACTCAGGAGACAAACATTTTGTTCCGTCACAAGACATCCTCCAATCCAATAAACTGTAATCTTGTTAAGGTTGCTAGTCACTAGGATTGTTGAATCGCTGCACTCGCTCTGCCTCCGGCTGCTCATTTCCCTCTAGCACCGTTGTTGTTGTCGTCAGCCAATGGCTTTCCCGAGGTCTGCCAAGTATTGTGGCAAATAAATGAGTTAAAAGAAACACTAATTAATATTAATAATTAATATAGAGCTTCATGTTTTTATGTACGGGATTGCTAAATCTGCTTTCAGACTTTGGAACAACCTTCGAGGAGATTAGGATGACTAAATCTATCTGTTCATTAAGACTCTTCTTAATACACACTTTTATAGTCCAGCCTTCCTGTGATTCTACCTTCCCACACCATTTATTTTATTGTTTTAATTATGTTTTACTATGTTTTATGTTGTATTGCTTGGTTTTAATTATTGTTTTATGGATAGTGCTATTGTTCTTATTTGTTTGATCACTTTCATGATTCTGTTGTTGTTGTTGTTTTCACCCTGTAAAGCACCTTGTAAACATTGTTTTGGAAAGGTGCTATATAAATAGGGCTGACCCAAATGCTTCGAAGCTTCAAAGCTTCAACCGTGGCCAAGGTATTTGACCTCCAAATCACTATACGAATGCTCCGTTTCTTTTAAATCTTTTTTATATACAAGTATGTAATAATAATGTATGAATCCCAAAATAGCCAATGAAATAAGGAATAATCCCACAACATTAATCATTATGTAAGGGATAATGTACAGTGAGACGGCCACTGTTGTGAAATAAACCCCGACACCACAGAGGTGTGTGATGCCGCCGCACCCCGACACGGAGCGGAGGGGTGGACCCCAACACAAAGGGGTCTTCGTTGAAGGGGTTTATTTCACAACAGTGACCAGCTAGCTGTACATTATCCCGCTTATTACACGGCTACTTACCGACATCAGAACTGCGCCCATAGCAACAGTCTGTTCTACATAGCAACAGTCTTCTATAAAGAAATAACAGACCGTAGAACGCCGTGATTGACCAATCAGAATCAAGTATTCAACAAAGCCATGTAATAATCATATTTAACATGAATTATTATTAGTTATTCTCAGACGGATATCGCTGTTTGTTGTGCGTAGAGGTGTTTGTACAGTAGTGCGGCAGCGGCCCTGTACCGGGCAGTGAAACGCTGCTCCACAAAGCTACGAATACCTTAGAATATTTCTCACTGAAGTTTCAAAGACCAAAAAAAGATATTCGGGACAGCCCTAAATAAAGTTTATTATTATTATTATTATTATTATTATTAATAATAATAATGAAAATCCTCCTTAGCAAGATAGCAGGCACACAGCTTTGTAAGCAATGTAGTCTGCTTTGTTTACAGTGTAGAAGCAAAAGGTTTAATTCATCTGAAAAGCTGAATGTGGGTTTGTCTTATTATTATTATTATTATTATTATTATTATAAAATTAAAGTTGTCTGTGGTCTTAGGAGCAGTAAAACTTAGACAAATGTGTGCTTACATAAATCCAAAATAAATCTGAAAAGGGAAAAGTGACTATATCAGAGCTTTGTGGCATCATTTGGCATCATTATGATTTTCTTTTTTCTCTGTACTACCAGTTGACCCTGGAGTGTTTGTCCTTATTGCTGTATATTGACTTAATTTGGTCCTCTGGTACTTCCCAGACACAGTCGGTCTACGAAGCTGCAACAGAAGCTCAGCCTGTGGACTCTGCCCTCCTCACGGCTTGAGACCTCCTGAAATAACCTCTCCATTGTGCAGCACCTCAAAACAGCCTTTGATGACAGTAGTGTGTTGTTAAGACGGCACAAGGCACCAAATGTTCTTCTTACTGGAAACTATATGGAGCACAATAATTAGGCTCGTGTGAAATCCAAAAGGGATTTAATGGAGGAATAGTTTTGTAAAATAACAAAAACAATTTCTTGTTAAGTGTTTTGTTAAAGTATAAATTTATTTGTCTATTTTTTTAAAATATAATACTTCTATTGGGAAGTAGCAGATACCTATAACACTTTTAGTTTAAGTAAAATTACAGACTGATATATGCCTGTTATAGGCTACTGTCTTCTCACTGTCAACTGGACATCATATTTTACTCACATTTTCCACTTTAAATGACTAATTTAAATAAGACTACATACACATTTTATTCCTGAAATGCATATACATCTATGGTACTTGCCCTTTTGGAATAAACTCTGCCTTTTATAATAATAAAAACAGAAACACATGTCAAGTTTGCCAAAAGAAGCCAGGTTCAGAAGCGGAAATGAAGCGATTCTCCAAAATAAAAGCGGAAAAGTATTAACTTTTTTCTAATAAATGTAGAGTCTACAGGGCATAAGGGGCAATAAATGATGATTGATGTTGAATTATAATCATATCGTAATGAAATGATTAACAGGAGAAATTACACACTTCTCTTCAGGTCAAATTAATTACTGAATTATTATTATATAGCATTACATATTATATAGGTACAATTAATTACTGCTAATTATTATAAAATAACATTACACATTATATAGGTACAATTTATTACTGATAATTATTATTATATAGCATTACATATTATATAGGTACAATTAATTACTGCTAATTAGTCCACATCACTCATTGACTTTCAGTATGAACCCAAACCATGCTAACACTTGGTTTGAATACATAACAAGACATCACTACTCACTGATTAAAATGATATTTCCATGCCTATCCTGCTATCTAATTGCTATTTGGTCACTGTTGCTTTTATTTTGAAATCCTCGCCGGAAGCCGCTCTCCTCCGCTGGCTAGCTTGTAGCTTGTCTCCCCGGTTAACGGCTCCTACCTGTAGCTTCACCAGACACCGAGACCTTTTCCGCCGGTTTGTCGCCTCGTAGCTCCACGAAAGTCGTCCGGTCTGTGCTTCATTTCTCGGTCAAATCATTTCACCTTGTTTGTAAACGAAAACCTGACAAAAACACTCCAGTTTGGGCTCAAAACCCCTGAAAGAGAGAGAGAGGTGCTGACGGAGCCGTGACCTCCTCTCAGTGAGCCGGTGAGTCCTGAGTGACTGTGTGCTGAGCTCACCTACAAACTACAACCTACAACTACAGCCGGATTACACCGCCGCTCTGCTGTCCACCAGCCACACACTGTCCAATCCTGTAGGTCGACTTATTACAATAGTGAAGCTATTCTCCCATTAGGACCTGTTTTACTAAAGTATTAGTGTTGGAGGAAGTACTCAGATCTGTTACTGAGGTTAAAGTAGAAATACTATAACATAAAATACTCAATTACAAGTTAAAGTCATGCATGTTACTGAAGTATTATCAGCAAAATAATGTATTAAAAGTAAAAAAAAAGGAAGCTACTCAAATAT